>BQNB010103537.1:4343-24015 GCA_026074375.1 Tanacetum coccineum | reverse complement strand
CTCACACTACCACTCCCTCATTATTTGTAGTGTTGGCAAATCTTGCACAAATTGCAATTAATTGATTTTTTTGACATTTTGCACGTATTTTTACGTTCTTTACGTTTTTTACGTTCTTATACGTTTTTATACGTTTTCGTCTGTTTTTTTAAGTTTTCGGCCGTTTTTTTACGTTTTCTTCCGTTTTTTAACGTTGTCGTTAGTTATTTTACGTTTTCGTCTGTTTTTTACGTTTTCGTCCTTTTTACGTTTCCTCCGCTATTTTACGTTTTCGTCAGTTTTTTTACGTTTTCGTCAATTTTTTTAACGTTTTCGTCAGTTATTTCACGTTTTCGTCTTTTTTATACGTTTCATCCGTTTTTTGACGTTTTCGTCAGTTTTTTACGTTTACGTCAGTTTTTTTACGTTTCGTTCGTTTTTTTACGTTTTCGTCAGTTTTTTACGTTTACGTCAGTTATTTTACGTTTCGTTCGTTTTTTTACGTTTTCGTCAGTTTTTACGTTTTCGTCAGTTTTTTACGTGTTCGTTTAATTTTTTACATTTTCGTCCGTTTTTTAATGTTTTCGTCTGTTTTTTTACGTTTTCGGCCGTTTTTTACGGTTTCGTCTTTTTTTTACGTTTTCGTTTGTTTTTTACGTTTTCGTCCATTTTTTTACATTTTCGTCCATTTTTTAATGTTTTCGTCAGTTATATTACGTTTTCGTTCGTTTTTTTACGTTTTCGTCAGTTATTTTACGTTTTCGTCAGATTTTTTACGTTTTCGTTTGTTTTTTTTACGTTTCATCCGTTATTTTACGTCTTCGTCAGTTTTTTTAGGTTTTCGTCCGTTTTTTTAACGTTTTCGTCAGTTATTTCACGTTTTCGTCTTTTTTTACGTTTCATCCGTTTTTTTTAACGTTTTTGTCCGTTTTTTTCGTTTTTGTCAATTTTTTTAAGTTTCGTCTATTTTTTTACGTTTTCATCAGTTTTTTACGCGTTCGCCTAATTTTTTACATTTTCGCTTTTTTTTACGTTTTCGTTTGGTTTTTTACGTTTTCGTCCATTTTTTACGTTTTCGTACGTTTTTTAACGTTTTCGTCAGTTATTTTACGTTTTTGTCTGTTTTTTACGTTTTCGTCCATTTTTTTACGTTTTCATCCTTTTTTAACGTTTTCGTCAGTTATTTTACGTTTTCGTCTTTTTTTTCATTTTTCATCTTTTTTTATGTTTCCTCCATTTTTGTCTATTTTTTACGTTTTTTTGATATTTTCTTACGTTTTCGTAAGTTTTTTTACATTTTCATATGTTTTCATCCGATTTCGCACGTTTTCGTCCGATTTCGCACATTTTCCTTCGTTTTCGCACGTTTTCTTACGTTTTCGCACGCTTTCGTTCGCATTCGCTCATTTTCGTAGGCTTTCCCGTGTTTTCGTCAGATTTCCCGCGTTTTCGTCAGCTCTCGCGCGTTTTCGTCAGCTCACACGCGTTTTCGCCAGCTCGCGCGCGTTTTTACCATCTCTGCGCGTTTATGCCAACTCTCGTGCGTTTTCGCAAGCTCTCGCGCGTTTTCGTCAGCTTTCGCACGCTATCCCGTTTTCGTAAGCTTTCGCCCGATTTCCCACACTTTCGCCTTTTTCGCACACTTTCGTCTACTTTCGCACGTTTTCTTACGATTTCGCATGTTTTCGTCTGTTTTTGTACGTTTTCGTCTTTCTCGCATGTTTTCACACGTTTTCGCACGTTTTCTTTTGTTTTCGCTCGTTCTCGGCCGTTTTCATATGTTTTCGTCTGTTTTTGGTCGTTTTCAGACGTATCCATCTGTTTTCATATGTTCCAGTCTGTTTTCTTACGTTTTTGTCCTTTTTCGCACATTTTTGTCTATTTTCGCACGTTTTTGTCCGTTTTCAGATGGTTTCTTCCGTTTCATACGTTATCTATCACTGGTATTATGCCAAAAACCTTAAAACCCTAACCATTAAACCCTAACCACTAAACCCTATACCAAAAACCCTAAACCCATAACCACTAGATATAATATCTCAAATGGTATATACATAAACTTTAAAATATATAACAAAAACTCTAAACACCTAACCACTAAACCATATACCAAAACCCTAAACCCCTAACTACTAGGTATAATATCAAAAGTGATATATACATAAACTATAAAATCTATACCAAAAACCCTAAACCTCTAAATACTAAACCTTATACTAAAAATCCTAAACCCCTAACCACTAAACCTATACCAAAAACGCTAAACCACTAACTACTAGGTATAATATCACAAGTGATATATACATAAACTTTAAAATATATACCAAAAACCTTAGACCTTATACCAAAAACCCTAAATCTCTAACCACTAGGTATAATATCACAAGTGATATATACATAAACTTTAAAACCTATACCAAAAACCCTAAACCCTTAACCACCAAACCTTATACCAAAAACCCTAAACCGCTATACACTAAACTTTATACCAAAACCCTAAACCACTAACCGCTAAACCCTATACCAAAAAAACTAAACCCCCTCCCTAACCACTAAACACTATACCAAAAACCCTAAACCCCTAACTACTAAACCATATACCAAAAACCCTGAACCCCTAACCACTAGGTATAATATCACAAGTGATATATACATAAACTTACTCACCCTTAACTTTAACCCTAAACCTAAGATATAACTCACCCTAAAAATACTCACCCTAAACACAGGGCCACGGTCTCTCAAACCAAACTCATTAGCCACTTTGAGAATTGTTTCTTGGTTTATCTTTTCACACATGTATCTCAAATCACACTCTCATCAAATCTTATCTACCATCTCATATCTTCAAGGATGAAATCTTGGATATCTTTTTGTCTACCTCACGAAGCACAATAACCATTCACAACCATTTTAACATGGTCTTGTGGTTTGACTTAAATATGGTCTTGTGGTTATCTCGTATCTTCAGGGGTGTATAGTAAGAGGCATTCAGAGGGTTGCATCACAAAACCATATTACCAAAACGTTAAACCCCTGACTATAGATATCAATATCACAGTGATATAGACATAAAACTTTAAAATCTATACCAGAACCTAAACCGCCATAACACTAACCCTTATACCAAAAACCCTAAAATTCCTCTAATTTACTAGGATATAATATCAAAGTGATATATTACATAAACTTTTAAAATCTTTACAAATATCATTAACCCCTAACCATAAACCATATACCAAAACCATTAACCCATAAATCACTAAAACTGTATACCCAAAACAACCCCTAAACCTCAATCATATTGTTATAATATCACAAGGATATTATTATAAACTTTAAACATTTACTAAAAAACCTAACCTCTTATCACTAAATTTTATCCAAAACCTAATCCCTTAACCACTAAACCTTATACCATAATCCTTAATCACCTAACCACTTAAACTATATACCAATAACCCTAAACCCTAACATAACCCATTATACAAAAATCCAAACCTCTAACCACTTAATCCATGTGCCAAAAACCTTCAATCTCCTTCCTAACACTATTCCTTATACGATAAACCCATAACCCTAACCACTAAAACCCTATGCAATAAACCCTAAATCCATATAAATCACGAGGTATAATATCACAAAGTGGTATATCCATAACTTTAAAACTATATTAAAAAAACACTAAAACTCCGAGATTACCCTTTATACCAAAAAACAAAACCTCTACACTAGGTGTAATATCACAAGTGACATAGATATTACATTAAACTTTAAAATTTATACCTAACCTTTAACCCCTAACTCTTAACTATTTACACCAAAACCCTAAACCCCTAACCATAAAAAACCATATACTAATACCTTTATAAACTAAGTTCACTCGTTTAGTTAAAATTAATACACTGGGGGGGGAAAACCCCAAAAATTTTGTTTAGTATCATCCGGTGTAAATAATTATATAATATTAATCTCATTGTGATAAAGTAATAATATGTGACATTAGTTATGGTATTTCACCATATATTTAATATCACATGTGATTTAAAAGCAATTTAGTGTGACACTAATTGCTGATTACTTTTTGAAAAATCTTAACTGTAATCATGTATATTTATCATCTTGTGATATTATACTGTTAGTATGATTAAAAGGGTTAAAACATAGTTTTTATAGTGTTTTAATTTAATTTTCACAAATTATGTTTGATATATGGTTAGAATGGTAAAGATGTTTATTTTTATGTCAAACATGATCAATCATTTAATGTTTTACACAAATACTTATGCTCATTTCATGACATCATGTTGAGTGTGTCGAAAGTACAGATATGTTATATCACAGTATACTTCTCGTGGGTTTGATGATAAAAATAAATCTTCGCTACTTTCAACTTCAATAATAAACTATTTTGATTTGGAGGTCCAAAAATTATGTATGATAAATAGTTAGAAAGCTAAGAATATGTACTTTTAAATGCCAAAAACGATGAATCAGTTGGAGTTCCACACAAATATTTATACCCGTTTTACGAAAGTATGTGAAGTGTTCTAACTTACAGAGTAGTGTAATATCACAAGTGATATATCAAACAAAATACTGCAAGAGAAAAAACAAAAAAAATACAAAAAAAACAAAAAAAAAGTTTGTCGAAAGTATATGAAAGTGCCCCTCTATTTAAAGATAATTAAGTGCTCGTTACGATGGTGTAATTTATAAATCTTAACGTTTTACGGTTTTTGCGGTATGTGATTTTTAAAAATAAGGGTGAAATTGTGTTTTAATTAAAAAACACAAAGGTAAGAAGGGTGGTGGATGTTTTTTAAGGTTTAATCTTATCCATTAAATAAAGTTAAATATTAGATTAATCATCACCATTAGATCAAACTCAAATAGATGGTGGAGATTTGTCCCTTGGTATGTAAGGAGAAACTGGTATGCAAATGAACTTTTCTCCTATATAAACACCTACATGGAGATGTGAAAAGGACACACACAATAATCCCTAAAAACTCTATCACTATTCTTGTCCTTCATTCGGCTCCATAACCTTGGGTTGATCGGATCGAATCATTTGGTAAAACGCTACGTGTTATCAAGCTAGTAATTGGTTAACTCGATACATAGCGTGTGTACAAGATCGTGATACAATCTTTCTTTAGATTGTTCTTGGATTGTTTTCGTAACCCAAATTAGGGTTCCTGGAGATAATCGCTAAGTAATTTGATTCTTGTTCGGGCTAGAATCAAAAGGTATATAACCCTAATTCGGTTAATCATTCAAGCATGTTATTTGATCCTTTATTTGCTTCCGCTATTCTATGCTTTGATGTTATGGTTTAATATAATTGTTATGAAAGTATAAAAACCATCATATTTTGTACTTTTTGATTTTATTATACAAGCCTTTGTAAGTTTCTCATAGTAAAAGTTTTATAGTTTATCTTAATCTTTAGTTAAATATAGTTTTCAAAAAAAAAACTTTAGTTAAATATGTTATGACCTAAAGCTTTTTATCCTAATTGACACTATCATAGCAAGACATGGAGTTGATATAATCTTCTTATGTGCTTCAGCAACTAAGACAACAATTAAAAAGGCAATTGACTTTCTGAGAAAGAACATACTATGAGCTAACAGACTCGTACAAATGTAAATCTATCAAGTCTTTGGCAAAATCTTAGCAAATAATTGCCCTCAAGTTTGGCCATGTAGTAAAAAATTTAAAGCATTGTACTCTCTTAACGAACAAATTAGTTTTCCATAGCTATGACAGAGTTGTCATTCTGGGAGGAAACATCGGTCACTTTCGATTTGCTTTTCTCAACTCTAAACTAGAGCAAGACTAGAGCTAAATATCTACAATTACACTTATATGTTCAACAAAAGAAAATACAATTACTCTTTATATTAATCTTTGGTAAATAAACTAATAATACTATGTTTATTTGTGAGAGCTAAACAATAAACATGACATAAAATATACTCACATAATTAACATTTATTTATTTGTGTAGAAAGATACAAGAAGTTAATTCATTCATTCAACTACTACTACTGTTTCATACAAGATAATGAAACACTATTTTTTCCCAAACAAACTTCTCAGTTTCCCCCTTTCTAACTTTTCTAGCAACTTAGCTGAACCGGCTATCTCAGACTCGGTAAGTTTCTTGAGATACCCGATCGCCCCGTAGGAAACCATAAGTCTCCTACACCTTTTACTTGATGATAACAAACTCAGACAAGAAACCGCGTACTTTTTAGCCGTATTTTGTGGACTAGGATCAAGCAACTGAACCAAGTTCGGAACACTTTTTTCGTCCTTTTTGACCTCTCGGCGATTATGCTGATGTGTCATCAGGCTTGCGACGGCTTGAGCTGCAACCTCACGAACCCCATTTGATTTTGCTTCAAGTAAACTTATTAGCAACGGCATACACCCACTTTCACCCACGAGTTTTTTCACTTCTATTGTGTTGCATATACGACATATGCATGATGTTGCAGCCCTTTGGGCCCCGAGTGAGCCTGATTTTAATACGTGTACTAGTCTTGGAAGAAGCCCAGCCGAAATCAATGATTCCACCGAGACTAACCCCACCAAATTCCGTACGGCTGCAACTGCGGGTTCTTGAGGTAATGGGCCATCGAGATAAGATAACAGACTACGGACCCCACCATCGGTGATCACCGCCCGTTTAAGATCGTCATTACTAGAAGTGAGATTCCGTAAACATTCTGCTGCATATTCCTTTGCACCCAATAAAATTCCGCTATCGAGTACACCGATCATTATTTTTACAATCCCTTCTTCGGCGAGGGTGTGACGGAGTTCAGGAATTACCGATAAGTTTTTTAAGGTACAAGCGGCTGAAGCTTGAGAAACTGAATCACCCGTGTGACAGATCTCGATTAGAGGTGGGACCCCACCGTGTCCCACTATCGACCTTGCCGTTTCTTCCGACATCGACAGTCTTTGAAGGGCGATTGCGGATTTTTCTCTACCAATCGAGCTACCTGACTCGAGCAATCTGATCAACGGTGGCAGAACACCTTCTGAAACAAGCCAACTCTCGCAACCACCGGATTCTGCCAATGAACAGATTAAGGTGACTGTTTTTTCCCGGATTCTTGGTGACGTGGCAGTGAGGAGTTGTACTAAAGCCCCAATATTGCTACGACCCACTAGGGACAAAACAGTCTTCTCATCTTCTTTCATTACATCAACAAGGCCGTCAAGAGCTTTATGCTTAGCTTCTAAATGACCAATCTGCAGCCTTGCAAGTAATTCCCGAATATCGCTGCTTTGAGGACTTGTACCTTCAAGATCCGACGACGACATACTGACCTCACCAAGAACTCCCGTTTTAATCAAAAGCCCGCAATCTTTTAAATTCAAGTCTAGTTTCCCGGATAACGAATCAAGATTGCTTTGCATTTGAAGCTTTCCGTCGTACTTTCCCTTTGAACAGACTTCTGCAAGTTTGATTGCTTCATTTAAAGTTCTAGAAATTGCTTCTAACTGTTCGTTGCATAGTGTGTTTTTTGAGAAGCATGGATGACTCGACAAATCTGATAAACGTGACGGGATTTGCTCTAATCGAGATATGATCATTTTCCACCTTCCTGGAAATTCTTTAACCTCTCGGGCTTTCTCCAATGCTACTGGAACAAGATCTTTGACATGTGAAAGCCACTCTTCGGCTAATCTGAAGTCTGCTATCGACTTTTTCATGCTGTCACCGCACTCCATAGCTAATATGAAGTCAGACAAGTCTAATCTGCAGATAATACAAACAGTATAAAAGTCAGTATGTTTGAGGTTTCTATCTACAGATCAAAGAGCTCAAAGTTGATGTATATGTGGTTAAGTGTGAATATGAGATAAAAATCGAACCTTTTTTTTGAAAAAGGCGTTAAATTTGCATTATAAAATGATGACACACAGGTAATAAAACAAATGATGAAAAAAGGACCACGATCAAGGAATTTAAAGAAACTAATATCAAATTTGATTCTTAAAGCTTTGAGTAACCAACATGTTCAAGTTAAGTGGTCTAAAATAAGATTAAAAATAGAAGAAAATCAAAACTTTTCTATTACTAAAAGAAAAGTTTGGGTCACCCAACTTTACTTATCAAATAATTAAGTATTTTACAAGAATAATTAAAGAAAAAGGGACCAGCATTTTAAAATTTGAAGAATCTTGTATGATCATATATGCAATTTGTTTAATTAAAATAAGAGAGACAAAGCAATTACAAAGAAAATTCATACCCCACATGTGTGTAATGAGCATCAATTGATAATCATACACATAAATTATATACACACTTATTTATGATATTACACACAAATGTGCATCCATAATGTTTTGTTCTTTATAAACATTTATGTAGTGTAAAGATGATGAAAGTGAAAGGAAGAACTTTCCATGGCTAAGAAATAGCCGCCCATTTAAGGCATTTCTCCATAAAGTTTTCATTTTTTGATATAGAAAATGACATTTTCATATGAACTTTAAACTTTACGTGAAACAAAATTAAAAGGGCTATTACATCTAGAACATTATCCAAAAATTTAGACATCTTGTGTAATGTCAAGTTTCAAAGATATAAATATCATATTTGCATATTTTAAATCAAACTTCGAATTTGTTTCCTAGTTACTCCACAATTAATTGAACACAAAGAAATTGAAGGGAGACTTTGCTTTGAAGTGAGAACTAAGGAGATCTCTATCTACCTTCACTAGCATACAAGTATTTTACAGAATTGAAATGTCACCAACTATCAACTTGTCATTTGAAAAAAAAACTAAAGTCCAAATTTTAATTTAATCTATATATCTTATGGGTCCATAACTTTAATTTCATTCATACCCATGTCGAGTAATAAGACCCACAAAACAAAGTTTTAATACACGAACTATACCATACCTTGATGTGGTTGGCTTCTTGCAATCATTTGAAATGAACAAAATCCACTCAAAATGTTAGGCTTCTTGCAATCATTTGAAAAGCTCAAAATCCGCTCAAGCTATTGCATCTGTAATAACAAGCATACGACGATTAACTATACTGACTAGCGATCGTGTACTAAGTTTTTAAACAATCCTAAATGGTAACTAAGCGTAAGTTAAAAAAAATATATTGTAATAAACATTTTAAGAATGGTCCTGCTTACAAACATTAACTTCACTCATGAAAAATCCCAATCAGGAAAGCACAATCTAGGATTGAACAAGTGATTTCTAAGAAACTGATGAAATTCCACCAAAGTTTAAGGTTAACCCTTTACTACCAATACATTGTAATGTACAATCATATTAATGCAGAATATTATTCTTGCTTTAATACCCAGAATATGCTTCAAAAAGACAGTTTTGCTACTTCACATAATACAATAAAAAAGATTTACAGTATATACTAAACTTGATAAAGATTTTTGTTACCCAAAGATATGATCTTTAGTACCTTGAATGAGTAAATTCCCAATATTTGACAGGATACACAAGGATTCCACAATCATTTTAAATTTTTTGACAAATACCATTGATTTGACCTTAGCAACACTATTTTCCACAAATTAGAAAACCAAAACAAAGATTAAACAAAATTGACAAATACCCACCAAGGATAATCATATTCATATAAAATTTGCCTTTAAAACTTAAAAAGAAATTCCAAAGATAAATCACAAGTGATACGCCTAAAAAAATGCTGAAAAAAGTCAACTACCCAACAAAGATATGTTCTTGAAACAATTTCACCCAAATAAAAACCTTAAACAGTACTAACAAAACATCAAATTTCATATATGTTAACTAAAACCCAAAAAGGATTTGACCTTAAAAACCATTTTCAATTATCAAAGGTAAATCTTTCATCAAAATTAAGAACACCGACAAAAAAATTTATCTTAACTTTGAGTCTTTGACCATAAATTCCAACGGTCAAATTCATTACACAAAAGGGTAACTAACAAGAACAATAACAGTAAATAATCATGAGATAACTTAAGCTAAAATGATGTTAAAATTACAAATCATGAAAATTACCAGTTATTATCTTGAGACGGACAATTTGCATTCAAATATCCAAAATGCTTCTTTCTTCACTAAAAATGTCAGAGAGACTCAACCTCCAAGATTCACTTTATGAGTTTACAACTGTGTAGAATAATTAGTGCTAATTTACCATGTCTAGTTTAATATACAAGTTTTCATGCACAGTTTACAAATTGTAAATAGATACTAGTATTATACTGGTTTGTGTGGTTTTTTATAGTGGAGAAAGTAAATTTTATAAAATGTACTATAAGTGAAAGGTAAAAGACACCCTTGTGTTTTGTTAAGTTGTTGTTTATAGTCCTTATTGTACTGTGACATGCATAATTTACTCTGAACTTGCATTTGACTAATGGACATTGCCCATTAATCACAATAAAGCTAATTTTAGTTACTCTACTGGATCATTCAAAATTCAAATTTCCAGGAAATGTCAAAGCATCAAAGCATCTATATGCAGAATTCAAATCTCCAGAATTTTGAAAAATATATGTCAAATAAAATTGAATTGTACGTTCGGGGCATTTTCATAATGATTTGGATCCTCTCAACTTGAGTCAAACATGACACATCATGTTTATCAATCACAAATATAAGTTAAATGTATACTCCGTAATATTTTTTCATTCAATAAAAATCAAAGGCTTGATCATTCTTTTCAACCACAACAAAACTCGGCATGATTAATTATGTTTGATCACAATTTAAGAGGATCTTAATCCTTTTCGTAAACCTAATAAGTATAGTAGCTAAATCAAATAGGTCATAACAAGATTCAGCTTTACAAATAAACAATATAAATCACTGCAATGTAGGTTTGGTTATAGAACGGTTTTAACTTCTAAGTTTAGTTTGGTTATATCTATACTATACCGCATATATAGAGAAAAAAAAATACATTCGTTTAAAACTTAAAAACTTGAAAAATGACTAATTTTATTACATTATAATACTATTACTTATAAAAAGAAATGCAATTTATCAAATATTTAAATACTTAATTACAATTTAAGCAATTAATTTTTTTCAATCTCATTTACTCCGCACCTATATGTACATAAAAAATTGCACACAAAAAGTAACGTTACTATATAATGGCGCTGCTATGCGCGCGGGTAAGCATATAGTTCAAACTAAATGAAGGTTACGACTGATTGTGAGCTTAACCCTTAGCTCTTAAAAGTTGATTACTCTTTAAATTTTAAAATCAACTTGTTAAAAGTTTTGGGGCACGCATTAGTTGAAAATGTTGGTAGTAGTTGACAACAGTTGTTAGTTAATTGTACTCTTGTTAAAATTTAAAAACAATGGTACAGTCAATAGTGAAGGACAAATATTATAGATCAGACCGTTGGAATTGGTTGAAATTTCAAACGTGATACTTTTCAAAAAATTACTTCACATGTGACCGAGGTGCTGATGTGGAACAAGTTACAGTAATTATTGGTATTTTCTTTTTTCAGTATAATAATTTGGAATAAAATGTCAAAACAGTAAAGTACAAAAATCTACAAGTAGAGCCATTGAGAAATGGAAATGTTAATAACAATAAGATTAACAATAATGCTCTAACAACCAACTTTTCGTGATTATATGGATTTGAAAAGCTAATGATGATTAATTATACAATAAAAATCATGTTTATGTAGCTTTGGTTGATGAACTAACCTTAGTGGTTGGTTTTGTCACTTTTAACTTTTATCTTTGGTTTGAGTTTTATAAATGTTAGAAACCAACGAGCGAGAATACAATCGACAAAGATAGAAAATACATTCGAACCTATATGTTGGGTTTTATAATCTAATTAACCATATTAATTAACACGAGTACGCAGCGGAATAAAGATAACATGTTGAATACATTAATTAACAAGAATAGAAGAAATATACCTTTTAGCACGAAACGATACACCGTTAAAGGTAACCGTAAACACCGTCTTCTTATATACGCGTTTTGTATAATACCACGCGGAACCACAAGAATCAAAAGTAATTCCTCTAAGCATTCACACAACAATACTTTCTAGGCAAACCAATGAAGTATGCTATACTAGTGGTTACAAAGCAAACAATAGGCTTCCGTTCTTGAACCCAATCAACTCACGAATAGAAGCAAACACCACCTTAGTAGTCCACAAATACCAAAACCGAAAAACCTTAGGTTCGTCTGGTTTATGCGTTTCGCAAGAGGAGTAAACAAAACCCTTTTGGGTTTTGTAGAAGTCGACGATGCATGAAGGGAATCACAAGGACGATTTTCAGGTTGATTTTGTTTAACGGTATATCACCAATAATGAAAAACAAATCCTCTATTTATAGCCCTCAAATCAATCCCCTCAAACCTTTTAGTAACAATGTTCCAGTCGACTAGAATAAGGAAAAGGGTCAAACCTAAAATTCCTTTTTCTTAGTTTTGTGTATTAAGTCCTTTAACTTTTAAATACTTAAATCTCATTAACATTTAACGATTGTTTGCTAAATCATTACTTAAACATTGTTTACTGATGACGTATAGTACGTATAACAGGCCTCTGGGCCTGGACTGTACTAATCACATGTGGGCCCTGGCCTTGACTCGGATATGACAACATTAATCAGCATTTAATGTGATTAGTCAACATCCAATCAGCATTTAATGTGATTAGTCAACATACAATCAGCATTTAATATGATTAGTCAACATCCAATCAGCATTTAATGGATTAGTCAACATTCAATCCTACATTAATATGCATTTAATGTGACGACTCACTTATAAAAGGGGGTCCTCTGACACCCCAAAAGAGAGGATGATTTTCTACCACCTCTTTACTATATGCTTATACTGTTCTGACTTGACCGTCGGAGGGTGGATCCTGGGGCTCCGGCCTTGGGTCCCCTTCTAACCGGTTCTTCTTTGTGTGTAGCACTATTCAAGGCTCGGGAAGACGACGAATGACACCAGGAGAGTCGTCAAGACCAGCCCAACCAAATTATGATTCAACAAGTTGGCGCCATCCGTGGGACCACGAATAAACTATGTTTCGTGTTCTCATGAAAAGCAAAAATCAGTTTCGAAAGTCGGTAACTCTTAAAACCTTTGTATTTTTGTTTTTCGCTCCCGCTATTATGATCTGTCATATTGTAAAAAACTTTATTTGCTAAATAAACGCACACCATGTAACTTTACTATGACCTCAAGACTGCATAATGGACGAAACGAATAGCATTGTCCCCAACGAACAGCTACAACATTTGCTAAATGTAACTTGATTTTTCCCTGTATTTCCTTTTTTGGTATCGCGCGGTCCCCTTCCATGATCTCCGTTCACGTACAAGCATATTTTTCTTTTCGTATCCGCGGTCAATGACTCCGTCCCTTCCCATGAGCTCTTGCACGTCAAACCTTGGGTGGTCAGTTTTACGGATACATAATAAATAAACAAACACCTTGTGTTTTATATCCATACGCACAATACATTTGTTAATAAATGAAGTGGTATTAATTAACATCCTTGTATGAATTCAATACTACGTACTAATTAGTAGTACTAAACAATACCACGGTTAATCATATCACATATGGTGGAGCCACCTTTCTAGTAAGCTCCGTGTTACGCGGGCCACGGCCTGTTGGGGTAAGTGCTAAAATTATTCATGATTTTTGGATACTTGAGTATGTAAGTTTAATGCTACTAATTAATAGAGTATAACATCATTAAACTTGGGGGGCCATACTGGTATAATGATACCATTGACATTATCTCCGGATATAGAAAGTACGTAAGAGGCATTGCAAGACCGGTACTAAGTCGAATGTAATATTCGCATCACCAGCCATGGAAGTACGTCCTCCGTCGGCCGTAAGTCGAATGCCATATTCGCATCAGGATGGGTAACCTAATAATTAACCCAGCCACGGAAGTACGTCCTCCGTCGGCCGTAAGTCGAATGCCATATTCGCATCAGGATGGGTAACCTAATAATTAACCCAGCCACGGACGTACGTCCTCCGTCGGCCGTAAGTCGAATGCCATATTCGCATCAGGATGGGTAACCTAATAATTAACCCAGCCACGGAGTACATCCTCCGTTGTTTTTAAGACGAATATAATATTCACATCAGGACGGGTAACCTCAAAATTAACCCAGCCACTGAGTACATTCTCCGTTGGTCTTAAGACGAATGTAATATTCGCATCAGGACAGGTAACCTAACAATTAACTCAGCTATAGAAATACATTTACCCAGCCGCATAAATACATTTTCCCCTGGCCTTAAGACGAATGCAATATTCGCACTATTGTTCGCGTCATAGGCGATCATAAGGGGTATAAGTTTACCCATTTCATCATGCAATATGTGGGATCCGTCTTCATCACTATGAATCATTCTCATCATCCTCTCATTAGAGATGAACTAGAATGATACCATGCCAATGCTAGTGTTACCCCGGCTACAGAAAACATATTCTTTTTACGGGGTCTTTACCGTCCAAACACGGGAAACCAAGCATCCGAGCATAAATAGCGGCGTATGGTTCAAAAGGAAGATACCTCTAGAAAAGGCATAGGTCTAGCATAACATGATCAAGAACCATATTATACTAGACTGGGGGGACTTGATGATGTATAGTACGTATAACAGGCCTCTGGATCTGGACTGTACTAATCACATGTGGGCCCTGGCCTTGGCTCAGATATGGCAACATTAATGAACATTTAATGTGATTAGTCAACATCCAATCAACATTTAATATGATTAGTCAACATTCAATCAGCATTTAATGTGATCAGTCAACATCCCATCAGCATTTAATGTGATTAGTCAACATTCAATCCTACATTAATATGCATTTAATGTGATGACTCACCTATAAAAGGGGGTCCTCTAACACCTCAAATAAGAGGATGATTCTCTACCACCTCTTTACTATATGCTTATACTGTTCCGACTTGACCATCGGAGGGTGGATCCCGGGGCTCCGGCCTCAGGTCCCCTTCTAACTGGTTCTTCTTTGTGTGTAGCACTATTTAAGGCTCGGAAAGACGACGAACGACACCAGGAGAGTCGTCAAGACCAGCCCAACCAAATTATGCTTCAACAGAACTATTAGTCGATATATTTGTATTAGCCCCATTAATACGGATGTTATTAGGCCTAAGCCTAGAATGTTCTCTTGTATCATATATATATATATATATATATATATATATATATAGATTGGTTGTTATTAATAATAATCAAGCAAATCAATTATTCCAATATGGTATCAAGAGCAAAACCGATCCTCTCCTAATTCTCCTCTCAAAGTTATCCTTCTCTTTTTCTATTTCCTCTCCTAATTTTCCTCTCAAAATTATCCTTCTCTTCTTTTATTTTCTAACTAGTTAAAAAAACCGAAAGTTACGATAGTGGAAGAAAGTAATTAGTACCCCTCCTATCATTAATTGTTTGTGGTTGGGTTGTCTAGCAATATATTAAAGCATTAAATACATCAGTCTACGTTTAGGCGCGACGTTTTAGGCGCGACTCCGTGTGTGTTTCCCAGTACTTTTAGTACTATGGCTAATCGAGATCCGACATGAAATATGGATACAGGTGCATCATCTCATCTTAATTCACATATAAGTAATTTAAATATTGTTTATAATAAATGTTTATATCTATCTGTTTGTGTTGATGATGGTAAATCCATACCTGTTACCAACATCGGTCATAGCATCTTACCTACCCTTAACCGTTCTTTACACTTACATAATGTTCTGGTCACCCATAATATTATAAAAAAACTTATTTCCGTTCGTCAATTCACTAGAGATAATAATTGTACTGTTGAATTCGATGCATTTGGTTTCTCAGTAAATGATTTTTTAACCTGTCATATCCTCTTTAGATGTGATAGTTCGGGATATCTTTACCCAGTTACATCGCCTTCCCCCACTCCTCATGCTTTGCTTTCTGCGAGTCCCAGTACGTGGCACTAATGCCTCGGGCATCCCGGTGAAGACGTACTACGTTCTCTTAAGTCTCGTCAGTATATTTCTTATAATAAAGAGAAGTCCTCACATCTTTGTCATGTGTGCCATTGCTAGCTTTAATGGTTTTAAATACTATGTCTTATTTCTTGATCTTTATTCTCATTATTTATGGATTTATCCTCTACGTACTAAATCCGAAGTTTTGTAAAATTCCTACATTTTCGTTCTTACGTAAATAATCAGTTTAAGTGTGATATTGTGGCTTTTTAGTGTGACCATGGTGGTGAGTTTAACAACACCAATCTCCCTAACCTGTTTGCTCAAAATGGCATTCAAGTCTGTTTTTCTTGCCCAAAAACGTCACAACAAAATGGAAAGTCGGAGCGAATGATCCTCACTATTAATAATGTCCTTTTCCAAGCTCATCTTTCACCCACCTTTTGGGTCGAGGCATTACATATGGCGGCCTACCTACTCAATCTTCAACCCTCATCTGCCATTCAAAATGAGATACCTTGCACTAAACTATTTAACAAACAACCTAATTACTCATGATTGCGTATCTTCGGTTGTCTTTGTTACCCACAACTTCATTCCCCTCATAAACTTGCACCTCGTGCCACCCCTTGTATTTTCCTTGGATACTCCGCTTATCATTGTAACACCCTTAAAAATGGGTCACAACGAAAATATGTCCGAGAGTGTTACTTCTTCATAGATCAATAGCACAAGATGTGAGAGAACGACCTCTAATTGAGTCGTTTGAAAAGTAATCTTTGTAAAATTTAGACTCCAGTGCACATCAGATAAGCCAAGCATCTATTTCACCTAAGAAAAACATGCTTAAAAGTGTCAACATAAAATTGGTGAGTTTATAGGTTTTTGTAAGTATAAATGATGGAATCAAAGGTTTATAAAGTAGGTATGACCATTTTAACCCTTATAATAGTCACAAAATATAAGTATGAATGTTGAAATAAAAGATTTGTAAAGTGTGTACGACCATTTCAATCCTTATAAAAGTCACAAAAATGTAAGTATAAATGTACAAATCAAAGGTTTGATAAGCATATATGACCATTCTAACACATATAATAGTCACGAAGATGTGATAATGATTACACTAAGTTCATGACACCAAAACCTTAACCATAGTTCATATTGTTACGTGTTGTTACCATGTGGGTGCCTCTTCCCAAAGATATATTGGGTGCCTCTTCCCAAAGACATACTGGGTGCCTCTTCCCAAAGATATATTGGGTTAACGGTTACTTAGGCAATACATAAAAGTTTAGAGTAATTGCATCTATGTAAAAGAAAGCAATGTATTTGTAAATGTATAGAGTGCATCTATCCATAATGAGAGCGAGCATATATGTGAGCATGTAAACAAGTATGTAAACGAGCATGTATTCTCCCCCAAAAGAGTTCAAAACAAGGAAAATAAGGGCCATGAAACTCATCGTTAAGCAAAGGATCGATAAACGCAAAAGTGGCATCAAGAATGCCGCGTATCCAAACGCTCCTAAGTATCACCTAAAAGAAATGGTGCCTTAGTATGGCAAATTAAAACTCACACAACGAAAATAAACACAAGATACAAGGAAATACTCATGATACGGTATGGCGACCTATTAGTTCTTTAATCCAACTTTATCTAATCCAAACACCCGATTAGGATCTGTTTTAAACTAATCTTATATGTTAAGTATGTTTTACCCCTTAATCAACATTTTTATAATTTCATTTATATATATATTAATCCGTTTTAAACTACGCGTCTATATAAATTTCTGCCCTTACCCCGTCTTAATGGACCTCCAACTCAAAATTTATAAAAGGTATAGACATGAGGTTTTCGCCTTAAATAAGCCGTTAGATTCTATTGTACTGAGATTACAAGAGAATTAACCCAAAGTGATCAGATCTCAAGTGAAATTATCATTTTACCCTCAAGTACCAAATCTGATTATTTGAAACGTTTTCCCGCTCCACCGTTTTCCACATAATTCCCATTTTACAACTCTGTTTGACCCCAAACGAAAGCAGATGTCTAATTTAATCTAATTCCTATAGGTTTAACTTGGAAAATGAGGTACTTAGTATGAAAACATTTGGACATAAATTCATTTGAAAATCTGGGCACAATCTCTAGTTATTCTAGCCATTTTGGTCGTAACTCATTCATCCGAAATGGTTACGGCTTTATCTAAAGAACCACATTGTACTCATATATTGTACCCTTTCCCCATGTAAAAACCCAGTAGTCTCTAGTTTAAAAATTATCCATTTTATGTCAAACAATCTGCCTAGTAAATTCTGGGTTTGTTTTTAAGACTAGCTCGCTAATTTAGACGTATCTCACTCATCCAGAGGAGATACGACTCCATCCAATTCACCATATGGAACTGAGATTATAATATATCAATTTATGTAAAGATATAGTAGGCTCTAAGCCAAAAATATTCTATAATGTGTCAAACTATCTGCAATAAATTTCTTAAGTGCTCGAAAAATTAGTTTCACTAATTCGATCATATCTTGGTCATCCGGATGAATTACGGCCCCATCCAACTCGACACTTATACCTTAGACAATTTTATACCCAACCAAGTAATAAAATCACAGACCTTAAGCCAAATATATTTTGACAACACTCCTACCACCTGCTGTCCCATTTCAATATTCCAACAACTTTCAATCAAACAACCTAACTAGTGTTTCTATCATCCTAACAACCTTCTAATGCCATACCCATCACCATGAGTCTATCACAAACAAAAATACACATTAAACCCAGAAATCATTAAATAAAAATAATGAACTATAATGTGAAATAAAATAACACAAAAAGATTAGGGCTTACTAGAATAGAAATCAAGCAAAATGGAAGACACACACCCTCCCTATGGGGCGTGTTTGGTTTGAACCCAACAAGAGACCAAGACCACAACTCCTAGGTGATCTTAAACACAATCAAATCCTTCCAATAACACTTTAACTTCAGCCCGCAAGTTCCTTTTCATAAGATTTTTCACAACTTCTTCAATATGTGGGCGTGTATTCTAGTCGAACAAAAGAACCAAAAGAAAAACCAATCAAGCAAAAAGGAAATAAGCTTAAACAAACAAAACTACCCTTAATTAGTTATTAGTTTTTACCAAAGATGTAACCATCCAAACTCGAGAA
This sequence comes from Tanacetum coccineum, assembly GCA_026074375.1. NCBI lineage: Eukaryota > Viridiplantae > Streptophyta > Magnoliopsida > Asterales > Asteraceae > Tanacetum > Tanacetum coccineum. The sequence goes on along the minus strand of BQNB010103537.1, from coordinate 4,817 downwards.
TATAAGGGGTGAAGTGATGGTGGTGGTGAGGTGGTTTAGGTGGCGGCTGTGCCATGGTGGTGTGTGTGTCGGCGTTGGAAAAAGGGAGGAGTGGGATGAGAGAGTTATAAGTTGAGGCTAGGTTTTTGTAGTGTTAGGGTTTGAAAATGAGAGAAACCCTAATGCATCTTATTTATACTTAAAAGTAATCAAAACAAAGTGTAAGGTGCGCAACAGTTGAGGGGTGATGGTGTAAATTTATTCACATGGGTCTTTATTGTAATTTTTGTACTAATACGACTTGGGACTCGTTCAGGTTTGATAACTTTTGATCGAGAACCCAAAATATGTGTCGTTGTGTTTAAAATAGTTTTCCCATGATAAGTGAGTATATACACGACTAGTGTTTCATAAATGTTTTATAAAATTTATTTAAAATGTTTGTTATTTATTGGGTAGTCATCTGGTATCAAGGGTAAGCTTTGTCCGTAAAAT
>BQNB010103536.1:0-24015 GCA_026074375.1 Tanacetum coccineum | reverse complement strand
CTAAGGAATTTAAAAATAAGCTAAGACAAACAGAAAACCAAGCTAAATAAGTAAAAGAGAATAAAAAGCTATAACTAATAAGCTTCTAATAAGCTAGAAAAAGAAAATAAGCAATTTACTACACTAAACTAAATGAAACAGTCAAAGAGCCTACTTTGAGCTTAAATTTAAGCTATCTAGAGGATGACTTAAGGTCTGAAAATCTAGAGCTTAATAAAGGAGCTTATTGGCTTTTTAGAAAAGCCAAAAGCTCGATCTGAGGCCCTCTAATGAGCTAGGACAGTGGGCTTAAAAATGGTGTCTAGCACCAGGGCAGTTTCAACAAAAAGGTTTTGTGAAAAAGTTAGCTTAAAATAAGCTCTCCAATAAGCTCAAAAATAAAAACTTAGTTAAAACAGATGAAATATACCATGAAATGAACTTGTGCACAAACTTTTAGATCCTAAAACAATGATTTACCCTCTGATTTTTGAGAATGAAAATGGGGCACATTTTGACCTTTTGAAAAACTAAAAAAAAGTTGACAGAATTGCTAGCCAAAACTAGGGACTCCTAAGGTTTCTACTAGTTGATTTTAATACATGTAAATGACACAAAATTGATACCACAACTCAGGTTTACAAGGGCTTATCCAAATAAGCACTTTGACACTCTTTTAAAACCAACAGTCTTAAAGAACATCTTATAAAACTTGAAAAACACCTTTTGGGCTTAAAAACTTTGGAAATACAGACTCAAAAGAGCTTAATTACTTAAGCCAAAGTTGGACAATTGACACCAACCCATGACCTTCCCATTTCTACCCATTTTGGGCTTAACCCAAACACCCCTTTATATTTTAAAAACTGGTTTTAACTTTTATAAAAACTGAATTAAGCACTTAAATTTTAAAGTCAACTACTAAGCATGCAACATTAGATAATAAAAAGTGAAAAGCAAAAACAAATAAGCACTTGAAAAAGCTAATAAGCTAACAACAGAAATAAGCTTATCTAGGCAGTTTTAAGCAATTGACAAGTAATTGAAATAAGAGCAACTAAAAGGCACTTTTAAGCATAACTAAACACCAATAAGCACAAAAAGTCATCAATAAGCTAAAAATAAGCAATGCTACAGTAATTTTTAAGCAAAAATTTAAAAAGAAAGCATACCTTAACTCCTTGCTCAAAACAGGAGTAAATGAACCTAAATAAGCTCTAATCCTACCCCTTAGCTTATAAATAAGCTATACTAAGCATACCAATGAGCCATCCATTTTTGCTCATTCATCCTTTAGCTTTATCAAACAGTGACTTTTTCTTCCCTTTAATTTTTCTTAAATTTTTGTATCAAAGCTTTTAAAGACAGATTATAAAGTGCTTATATTAAGAGCTTATAAGGTTTTTAAAGAAACACAAGTGACTTAGAACACAATGTAAAAGTTAAACTGAATTTTCATTAAAAAGAGAGTACAAGTACATTAAAGTTAAAAACTACACTGAGCTAAAACTACACACTTAAAAAACTAACTCCTTTGCCACAATGGCTTACAAAGGCTTTTATAGCCAAATAAGCTAGGGTTTGGTCTTCTCTTCTTTTCTTCACTTTTGTGCTTCTTTGTAGACACAAAACAGCCTTGTGTGCTTGTTGTGAGTGTGTAAACACAAAGGCAATCCTGGCCCTTGGTTTTGAGTAGTGCCCACTCAAATTATATCAACCATCGATTTGTTCTTGGCCAATAAGGTCACATAGGATTGCCAAGCTGTTCATTGACCCATGTGGGGGGTGGGGTTTAGGGGGAGAGTGATGGTTTTGGAGTGATGTGGGGAGTCAACGAGGTTGAGAGGGACAGGAGGTGGGGTATTGGAGTTTGGCGGGAAATAGTTGTGGAAGATATACAGTAATTCAAAACGGGGGTGTGGGTTTGGGGTGTTGTCACAATTGGTCCCTCATGGATATAGTTGTTATTGCAATACACGTCCTTGTGGTTGTAAATGTTTGGGGTTTTGACAGAAAACACCCCTGAAAGTTATATAAGTTATTTCACCACAAGTCCTTGTGGTGTATAACTTTCTAGGGTTGGCAGGAATAGCCCATGTGGTATATCTTTGATGTATTGGCAGATTGGGCCCTTGCAAGTATTTTCTTTATATCCTTCATTTAATAAGTTAGGGACTTGGCAATTTTGGCCCCTAAACTTATTTTTCTTCACTTTTTGACTTTGGATTTGTCGGGGTTGACTTTGGTTGACTTTTTCACACTTGGGCTTTGTCTTGACTTTGTCTTTTCCACGCTTTTCCATTCTGTGTCTGGTTTTGTCGTTTTGGCTTCGTTTTTCGTCCTTTTCTTAGATATCCGTTCCTGCACAACACAATTAGCAAAACAAGCATATATTTGGCATTTTAAGTCCGTTTTTGGTTATTTTAATTTGTTTTTAAAGGTAAAAGGTGTGTGTAATTAAACACATACCACATCTCTTTAACCTTTATTCTCTAATAATATGGCTTTACATCTTTTTCACTATATCCAACCTCTAGATTAGTTTTAATCCTTGTTCTTGTATAGGTTTATATGAGAAGGCTTGGAGTTGATTACTCTAACTAATCTTTATCGATACCAATATTATAGGAGGGCGACAAAGACCACACATACACACCCATAACGACGGGATAAACACATGTGACTGCTCACTCCCACCTCGAATAAGCTAAAGAGTAGGAATAGTAGAGTAATATATGGTATGTATCTTCTAACTTTCACCAATAGTAATAAACCAACAAGGCAGTTGAGACATGCAAACATGGCCGTAACAATGGAATAGACATGCACGCTCGATCACACCCTCATTTGTGTAAAACCCATGGTTAATGATTAGGAAAGGGAATTAAATTGTTGTTAATAAAAATTACGAAACAAATAGATTAAGTTTAAAATACAAGTTGCTAGACACTTTTTCCCGACTGTTATCATGATAAAGACATAATTATTTACAACGTCTTGATCATAGATCAAAAACAACAACCTAAGTTGGCGTTCCTGTAACGGTCAACTTCCCATTCATCCTAAAGTTTACGTACTTTACAAGGCAAGTGGCGATATCTTCCACTTTATACAATACTCTACATCTTCGATCTGTATCAACGAATAATCGATCCTTCGTGTAATTCCTTCGGTAGTTGCGAAACGATTATCTTCAAACTTTCCTTCTCTTTTTTGTTGCGATTTTTCTAATTTTTTTGATTTTTTTGCTAACACTATACTACGAAACTCGGTGTAGTTTCACCATCTTCACGATCATAATAATTCCGGATAATTCCTTCGATAATTCTTCATTCTTCGGACGTACCATTAATTGCGATGGTAGTAAAAATACATGAGTTTTGACTATAATATACATTCCCATTTGCGATGTGCAAATTTCTTCCAACCGTACCAAAGATAGAAAATTTTGACACAAGACTCGGGAAATACAAACTTTACTACTTTATCAACTAGCAACTGTAAAATAAACTTTAAAAAAATCTAACAGGTAGGCTAAGGTGTAAAGGTGTAACGAAACAAATAATTGGTGTAGTTCCTAAAGGATTGGCTCTACGGGTTGTTCTAGGGGTATCTTACTCTTAAAATGAGAGTAAACAAAGGGTTTATACGGGGGTTAACTAACCAGTGTAGTTAGTTAATAAGCAACATGTAAAGGCGATTTGGGTGTAATCCTAAAATTTACCAATTTAAACAAGTTACTCCATCTAAATCCAATATTATGATCACTGCGGTCTTTGCAATAGATTATACCAAGCCAAGTTCTAAATAGTTTACTACATTTCCGACACACTCATAATTTGTGGAAGTTTGGGTAAACATTGAAACACGGATAAGGCTAAGTCCTCACAATATCTAAACAAGGGGGTATTGTGTGCGCGGATTTATGTATAAGTTAATTTCATAAAGTGTGCTTAAAAAAATTAAGAATTTAAGCATATTTAAGCATTTTAGTGGTGAAATAGGAAAGTAAAAATTTATAAATTCCATCCCCCTTTGAATTATACAACGTCCTCGTTGTATAGATAAAACATTAAATACGAGAATTAAAAAGAATTAGAATGAGAAACTCCCCTGATATTTGCTCGGTAGATTCTCCATGTTGAGTTTATTAGCAAGATTGTGTTGAACAGCCGCCTTGAAGTTTCAAGACTCCAACACTTCAAGATCTCTAGATTTGTAAATTCTCCACCAATATTCGTCGATATTTCTTTCACGAGGTCCTGTATAAAACATAGGAAAAACATGTGCATTCCTATCTTGGTACCTACGGTTAATTTAAACTAAACTAAACAAACTAAATACGAGTCAGTTTTGGTGAATACGCCGTATCATGTGCATGAATACGCCGTATTGCCAGAACTGACAATAATGTTTTTAAAGTGCATAAAAAGTAAAGACTGATAACGTCCAGACAATCAATACGCCGTATGGTATGGAGCGGATACGCCGTATTGATGTCTGGGAAGACAGACTCGATAAAAATAAATAACATTCTGGGTTGTCTCCCGGGAAGCACTTTTGTTTACAGCAAAGTCTTTAAGTTAGACTTTTCTTCAGCTTCTCTTCACCATTCCATCTCATGCACGCTAATGTGCCCGCGTGTGAGCCATTCTTCCGTCTTCTCATCTCGGATATAATCGAGTCCTAGATTCAAGACACTTTTGTAGAACCCCTTAAGCTTTTGATATGCATGCGAGATTCCATTCATCTCATCCTCTTCACTTATCTTTAGTAATGGTGGGATCTTGTTGCATTGCTCATTAGTGTAGTGTTTAAACCTCGGATGTGATCGCACCGTTTGGTAAGTTACTTCATCATTACCATTGTAAATGGTAATCGTTCGATCAAACCGTCTTGCTTTAATTCCAACTTCTCTTAAAAATAGTTCACCAAAAATAACATCGCCCATTCCTTCATCACGATAAGCATCCATATTTTCTAAAACTACAAAATCTGTCACAACAGAAAAGGTTCCAACAAAAATAGGCACATTCATTAAAGCTCCTACAATATTATTCCCTTTGTACACCATCTTATCTTTCATTATAGAATTATGAAACTTTTTGCACATTATATTGACATACAATAATGGGAAAAAGTTAGCGTGTGTAAATTCAAAATCCTTATCATGCATATAGGAATACTTTAAAGTGGGAGCACAATCTATATGGACCTTCTTATCATAGTCACAATAACTAGGGTAATCATCAATTCTAGCATCAAGTTCATCATCCCTAGTTCTATTTTCCTCAATTACCTCACCTTCCTCAATAGTGGGTATCAAATCATCACCTTGATTTCTCCTAGTCATTGGTTCATTAGATATTAATTCGATGTAATCCTCAAAGTTTAACACCAAAGTCTCTCCTATTAGCCTAGCTTCTAAAAATAAGTTCCATTCTTTCTCTCAAACTTAACATGTAGACCCTCTTAATTAAACCACTAGCACGTTTAACACTTGTGAAAACATCCTTTCTTCCCTGACCCTTAAAGTAATCTTTCTTATGTAAACATCAATCTTAGCATGGGCGGTAGACAAAAATGGTCTTCTGAGGATCAAGGGCACTTTGATATCCTCGGGCATATCTAGAATTATAAAGTCTACTGGGAAAACAAATTTACCAATACCTACTAGCATGTTTTCAGCTACTCCTTTTGGATATTTCATTGTCCTATCTGCTAATTCCTCTGTTAACTTAGTGTGAGCTAATTTGCCTAATCCTAAGTTAAGATAGGTCGTGTAATGCATAACCACTAACGCTAGCTCTAAGTCAACAGGGCATAATCAAAAAGGTCATACATTTATTTAATAAAGTAAGGTAAAGTGAAACTCCCTGGGTCTTTTTCCTTTCTGGGTATGATATGTGAAGCTTCAGAGTAAGCTTTCGAGAATTATGGTCCATATGATCCTTTATTTTCTTAACAGTAGTAACCATTCAAACGACTTGGAAACAGAATCGTCGTTTGTCTTGTCCTGTACATTAGTGTATGGTTATGTCCAGTGGATACGGCGTATTAGGAAGATCCAATACGGCGGATCGGGCATGAATCAGCTTCAATAGTAGTTGAAATCGACTTTACTTGATCTCTCGGGTTTGCTTCAATAGAGGTAGGTAGACTTCCAAATCCTCTTTCCTGTAGTACCTTGCTCATTTGCCCGATTTAGATTTCCAAAATTTTAATAGATGCTCCTTGGTTACGAATGGCCATCAAAAAAAAAAAAAAAAAAAAAAAAAATTTTTTTTATTCTTTTCTTTCGTGAGCTTGGATTTTTTGATCATGTGGAGTTTTCTTCATGTCTCTTTGTTGATTCACTCATGAACTTGCTCAGGGTATCTTTCATAGATTGCCTTCGTTCTTGGTACGAAGGATTTGCGTTGTTCCTTTGATAGAATCCCAGAGTTGTTGCTCTATATCCCCCACATTGAAAAGGTCTACCAAGTTGCATGTAGTAAGCTTCTTCTAGGATTTTCCCTTCTTCTTTTAGTGGGCAATCTTTAGTGTAATGGGGTCCCTTGCATTTGTTTGCTTTACTACTTGAGCGAAGCATAGACTTTTTCAATTCACTTTCTTGATCTCTCTTCCCTATATATGAGTTGTGCTGTGTATAGGCTGCAATCATCAGAAGTTTTAGTACTTTCTGGCTCTGATGTTCCATTGTACCATTTCTTAAGAGTATGCAGGCCATTTCTTGGATGGCCTGTTTTCGAGTACTCTATAGCTTCAAACTTCTCTGCTTTACACATTCTTTTGTTAGGTTGCTCATCAAGGGATTCAGATGCATTGCAATATTTACGCTTCGTCTGACTTTGTTCATCATCCTTTTTGGTGTTGCTCTTTCCACGGGTTATTAAATAAGGTTTGAAGAACGAGTCCGTAGTAGTATTGTTATTACTCAAGATTCTGTCAACCATTCGTCTTTTATTCTAACTCCCATTCATCCAAGCATGGAATATAACCTTTTTAGTTCTTCCATCTATTTTCATATGTTTATCAAATGATGAATTTATTCGCGATATGAATTCAAGTGGATCTATCCCCCAGTTATCTCCTACGTCCAACATTTTTTCTTCTCCATCGTACGATTCAGGATAAAATTTACAGAAAAATTTCTCAACAAGTTCTTCCCAAATGGTGATTTTTCCTTCCCTCTCGTTTATCCACCATTATTGTGCGTCATCAGCTAGTGAGAGAGGAAATTCAATCATTTGTAGTTGATGGGAATCCACACTAGGGATGTAGATTAAATCAATCATTACAAGCACTTTAGCAATGTGGTCCATCATGTCTTCGTCAATCCATCCCTGGTATGCATTCTTATGTAATTCCACTAAAAATTCGTTGCTGAGTTCAATGTTTATATCGTTACTGGTGATAGAAATACTTGATTTGTTTTGAGCATTCACTATTAGTTCTGTCATGACTTCGTATGGTATCTTCTTCAGTCCACTAGCTCTGATAAGTACGTCCTGTAACAAGAGTAAAAATATCAACAAGATTTGCTCTAAAGAAAGATAGAATTTTTTTAGCATGTAAATCAAATATAAAAACTTAGATTCTGATTTTGTTCCAGATGATCGATACGCCGTATTCAATAGAAGTGAATACGCCGTATTAATCAGTTGAATGAATACGCTGTATTGGACAGAAAGTTGGATACACCGTATCCAATGAAAGTGGATACGCCGTATCGAGTTATCGACCAGAACAGTGTATTAGGAAAACAATTAAATTAATCACACAAATATACAAGCAAATAATTAAACTAACAAATATACAAATACACAAAATATACAGAATATACAAGAATATACACTAATCTAATTTACACCACTCCTAAGGGTTAGATCTAATCTAATGTTAAAAACCAAAACATAAAATAAAAATCAAGATTAATTTTCACTCCCCGGCAACAGCGCCAAAAACTTGATGTGTAGTTGTGTGGTGTTTATTTATGATAGTTCAAGTTTTAAAAAATTAAATTTTGCCGACTTAACCAAAAACAACACTTTAACGGGCAGTGTACCCGTTCGGTGGTAGATTCGTGGTAAGTAGGGTGTCGAACACTTGAAGTGAGGTTAAATCTCTCAATTTATTTATATTTTGGTTATCTAATCTATGTCAAACCTATGCTAATCCTATGTTAGTTCTAATCTTAATTCTAACAGGTAAAAGGGGGGTTTCAGTCTGAGAGACTGGCATGGGTTTGGTTGGTGATTTTAATCAATTCAATACACTTTAACCCACGTAAGCAAATTAACAGAAGATAAAAGAGCGGTCGAGCCTTATGATAAAAAACTATATTAGCCATCATTAATCCGATTAGAAGTTGGTTTGTTTATTCAGTGCAATGATTACTTATCTCGAAGAGGTATATCATTCTTAGACTTAGGCGGGACTTCATCCTAAGACCTAGACACATTAATTCTGTCACAATTAAAGCATCCGCATAAAGCATCCTTATTACCTGATTATAATCTATCTTAGGGATTAAAGCAATGGTGATCTTGTTAAACCCTAGCTCATAGAGACATTACCCACTTACTGCTTAATGGTAATTTATACACTAGTAGTCCACTTGTCCAACTATCCAATGGAATCAGAACATTATTTGTTGAATTATCTAGATTCACCTACTAGTCAACATGTTCAATAAACCAAAGGCAATCTTCCGTGAATACGTTAGCCTGATTGTGTATCCTTAGCACGATTTTAGAAGGACAATATTTGTGATCCTATGATTCTAGATGTATAAATCACTATATGGAGAGCTATCCCGACATCTAGATTACTTGGTCCGTATCACTGATCAGTTGAATGAATAGCGCATACAAAAGCACGTAATCAAGTTTGAATTAACTAAACATAAATAAGTCATACAACGCTAATTAAGCATCGAGATATAAAACAAAACCAAACATTCAGATCTTAATAATAATGGCTAATAACCGAAGGTATTAGCCTTCAAACATCATATTATATTCAAGAGTATTGTTTTAACCCAAGGTAAAACTAACCGTGTTAACAAAATGGATACCAAAAACTGTATGTTACAAAAGTAATTAGAAAAGTACACGTTGTCTTCTTGGATTGAATGGTATGCACAGGACTCTTATGCTCTTTTTCTCTTCTGAAAATTGACTTTTGTGGTTTAGGTATCGAGAATATGATTTAGCACACTTAAAACTCGTTTTTGAGTTTTCTATTTATATTGTCTATAAGTCGGTTCGATATGGCGTATCCAAGCAATTCTCAAATATAAACGATTAAGTAACAATTTTTTGCAATAATTATATAAAATGGGTTAATAACATGGGATAAATGATGCTATAAAAGTAACGTTATTTGATGTCATCACTCCCCCTACACATGTGAATTATAATATGATAGAGTTTTGCACATATATGGACGAGTAAGCACTTATTGATAAAGATTTTATCCAAATAAAGCATTTTTCGATCACATTTTAATCACCATTCTCAACCTCAAAAATTGCATATGTGTTTGAAATTTTTGATTCGACAAGTGAATTAAAATACGAGTTATTGAACGTTAACTCGCTTATAGAATGAAATCACGTGGGGAGAACGATGTTGCATGAAAATTGGAACAATTTTTCAAATATTTATACTCCCCTTCAGAAATGCATTAGAGTGATAACTTGGAGAAAGGAGTTTGTTGAGCACACAATTTTAAAAGATTTTCAAATTATCTGTTTGAAACTATCTTGAAAAGTTGTGCTCAACAAGAAAAGATTTATGCTCATCTTGAAAAGATTTTGAACGTGTCGACTAAATCTCTTTTCTTGAAGGGTTCTCTTAAGCATAAAAAATTAGAATGTTTTTATTTTTATTTTTTTTGAACGGCAAGTTAGTAGTTAGTGATTCGAGCCCACAATGACATCCAATTGGGCAGTATGCAAGCCTCGAACATTTGCCTTAGGGGATAAACCCCACTCCTGCTTCTATTTATTTTCGCCCCTGAAGGTCCATGGTAAGACTCGAACCTGAAACCGCTCAAAGGATACCTCCTGTAGATCCCAATTCAATATAGATCTTCCTACCCTATTAAGTGTTGTAGCCAATATGGATAGATCCACACAAACTACAGGAGAAACAATGACTATAAACACTATAAGTTATGCGGAAACTAACTTATAATGCTAAGAATTACAATGAATATTGATAACTAAACTTTTGTATTAATCTGCTAAAACGATTACAGATTACTAACTATTAGATAGCTTTTTGGTGAGAGATGTGTATTTTCTCTAATGCAGTAGGGTTCCTTTTATAGACCAAGGATAAACCCTAACAAACTTACAAAATGCGTAAAAGATAATGCATATCTTTTCCTATAATATCTCATGCATATCTCTTAAACGGTACTAACTATTTTTTACTGACGGTACAAACTATTACTAACACGGTACAAACTAATACTGACAGTACAAACTATAATTGTCTGTAATAAATATTATAACTAGCGGTACTAAGTTAGGAAAACATAATTTCTAACAATCCTCCCCTAAACATGATTGTTTAACTTGTTTAACATCATGTTTCTTCAGTTTACTCTTCTTGAACTCTTGGAAGATGTATCCAAACACTCTGTCATCTGATCTTTGATAATTTTGACATCTTCAGCTATCCCTCTTTATCAGCAACTTGTCTTCTCAGCAACACAACAACATCCAACTAAGTTGGCTTTGTAGTTTTTGGCAAACTACCAGCCATTAACGGATTTGATATTCTTTTACCAGTAGCCGTTTGCTTTGGGATAGCCAATTCTTCATTGTAAACAACAAGGTGAATTGAGAAGCTTATAGTTTTAAGTAAACTATCAACTATCAACGGATTTGATTTATCTTTACCAAAAGCCGTTTGCTTTTGGACTAGTCAATACTTCATTGCCATAACATGGTGCATTAATAACCATATAGTTTTTAGCAAACTATCAGCTATCAACAGATTTGATTAGTCTTCACCAGGAACTGTTTGATCCTGGAATAGCCAACTCTTTACTATGAAGCAAGGTGAGTTGAGAACCATACAATTTTTGGTAAATTGTCAACCATAAACGGATTTGAAAAGTCTTTACCATAAGCCGTTTGCTTATGGACTAGCCAGTTCTTATGTTTGTTAAACATGGTGAACTGATGACCATTTTTTGTGTGGTTTTGAAACCAACACTCAAAGATCCTCCTCATCTCCATCAGAGTTTTTAGGTTCTAACTCTGCAACTAACTTCTTGACAAATCTAATCAACTCTAATGCCATTGTACTGTCTTCTTCAGATTCCAATTTTAATTCCAGCATTTGCAACAATACTTTCTTTCTCAAAGGATACTTTTTCTCAACAAGCATATGAATGACTAATCCTGCCTCAGTCATTAAAGTATGTACCCCTGAAGAACCATGTAACTTCCAACTTACTACACTCCAATCCTGCTGTGAGTTCTAAAACTCATCTTCATTATCTGGATTGAACATAATCATCAAATCTCCCCAAAGTACTCTATCAAAACCTTTAGGTATCTCATCTTGGTATTTGTCCATCATAAGTTGATATACAGCATTCAAATCATCTCTATCAAATATGGAAATCACCCTCATCAGAGTACTAAAGTATCTCTTTTGTCCATTGCTTCTAATCACCACATTTAGATTAATCTCCTCTAAGTGTTTAGTTTTATCAAACTGTGGTTTAGTTCCAAGATACTCAATTTTCCATTCTATGATAGGATACTTCTTGTCAAGTATTTTATAATCCACCTCCTTGTACTCATCTGTAGCTATTGTTAAACGTAATCTCAGCTTATCATTCTCTTTCTCACTATCAGTTTGATCATCTTGAGAAGTATCTTGTCTGAATCTTCTTTTCCTTGACTTTATCTTTTTCCTAGTGCCAAGTTTTCTCTTTCTAGTACTTTCTTCTTCTTTACTTTCCTTTTTAATACTGTCATCCTTCTTTGTACCAGTAGCTTTCTTGTTCACATCTTTTATTAGCCTCTCATCCTCAGCAGAACCAATAGCAATAAAGTTTTCATCAGACCTTTTTACCTTTTCATACAAAACTTGTATTTCTTCAAAATTCTTGGTCTTCAGATCAGAATGCTTCTTTCCTCCAACATGCTTCAAATATGTCATCATTTGGTTTCTTAGCTGAGTTCTTGTAGGTGGTCTACTTCTGATTTCAGCTGCTCTTTGTTGTGCAAGAAATTTCCTTTGAGCAGCAATAGTATCATGAAGTAATTTGGCTCTCTCTTTAATAGTGAACTTTTCTCTCTCTTCTTCTTGAAGCCTTGCAGCTAGAATGCTATCAGCTTCAATTCTAGCCTGGATATCATCATAATCTCTTATAAGTGCAGCCTTAGTAGCTTCCTCTTCAGCCAACTTTTTCTTTTCCTCTTCTGTTTCCCATTCCTCTTGAACCTTTCTGGCTATCTCTTCATCATTAGCAAGCTGAGCAAACTTTCTTTCAGCTTCATTAACCCCTTCAGATTCAGCATCTGACTCAGCTTCTTCCTCAAGAACTTTCTTGCCTTTATCTTTAGGATCAATCTTAGGAAGAGGCTTCAATGTTAATAGTGATCTTGTTGATGTAGGCCTTGGTCTATCAGAGTCTTCAGCATCTTTAATCTCAACTCCTTTTTGCTTAGCCTTATTTTGGCTCATGGATACGAGAAACTCAGCAATGGTTTCATCATCTCCAAAAACTATTGGAGTAGCATTTTCATCTGAATTTCTACTTTTAAGCTCAGCAGTGCCTTCATCAATCTTGTCGGTACTAACTTTTGGCTTGTCAGTACCTTCATCTGGCTTGACAATACTAACTTGATCTTTAGTACTTACTCTTGTGAGCATCCTCAGTCTCTATGTAATCTATTGCATCAAAATCATCAAAAGCTTGATCCTTGTGTGCAGTTGGTTTAGATTTGGTAGTTTTCCTCCCCTGTTTAGATACAGACTCCTTCTGCATCCACTTTTTCTGCATAGATTTATGTCCTGCCAATCTTGTCTTCATGGAAACACTCTTCATCCAAGCTTTGTGGTGTGTGATCATAGGTCTAGCCTTCTTCTTAAGCTTCTTGATATGTGCCTTCAAATCTTTAATTTGTTTAGCTTGAATTGTGACCTGTTTACACAAGGAAACACAAAGATCATATATACTTTGGAGTGTCAGGCCATCTTCATTCCCTGATAGAGATCTCTCACTGGATGACTGGCCTCCAAGATTCTCACCAGAACCCTCTGGATTGGAATCAGGAATAGGGATTGAAGGAGAAGGTTTGAGAGATGAGTCAGGCTGTGACTCAGGTTGGTCTTTACTTAGATAAGGAGGAGAGGGTATTGGTTGGGATTAATATGGTCTTTCTGAAGCTTCACCCTCATCCTCTGTTGGTTGAACCAACATAGAAGCAAATAATGGTGTGACATTCCCTGAAATTTTTTTACCCTTTTTAATCATAAATGACAAAACCTTACTAGTCAGGGCATTAATAGGGAAGTGATTTAAAGGAACAGGCACATTCTTCAACTGTGTAGCCAAAAAGACCGAAATAAATCATAGATACATGACAAACTTTTTCTTTGCATCCAAGTGTCTCATCATACCATCAAAAAATAATTTTAAAAAATTGTATTTTTGATTAGTTGCTAAACAAATCACTGCTGTGGCAATATTAGTGGGAATTTGATCCCAAGAAGTGCTTTTAGAACTTATACAGTGATTCATGGTATGAAAAAGAAATTTCCACTGAGGTGAAAACAGGGCTTTGTTAAATGTTAAGATAGTTAGGTCCCCCTCATACCCCATTAGCTAAATAGTATCAAATATAGCCTAATTGTTCAAAGTATCTATCCCATTAGCATCATTAAAAAGAAGATCACTTCTTATTGATGTCTCTGAGATAGTCACAAGCTTGTCAGCAACTGTGGCAGTAATATACCTAACATTGTTGATTGTTTTGGATTTAGCAGACATCCAAAACTGTTCAACAAAGGTAGTAGAGACTACAGGACTTACAGTGGGAGCATAGTAAATTGAGCTTCGTGTAAGAAAGTACATAATCTCATGGAACTCAGCATTCCTATCAGTCTTCTCTAAATAAGTGATCATGTTGTGTTTAGGGCATGATTCAAGAGCATCCATACTTGACGAATTGATGGTTGTCGGTAATGAAAAGATTAGGGTTGTTGGAAGAGAGCGAGTAGGAGATATTATGTGAGTAAATTATGCAATTGAGATGGGTTTATATAGGTGGAACAAACCCAAGATCAAAGAAACCGTTACAATTCACACTTTAGACCCTTGGCTGTATTTTCTCCAACGGCTTTATAGCGGTACAGACTTTGCCTATCGGTACTAACTATAAGCCTATCGGTACTAACTTTTGTTAACAAAAAATTGAAGAAGTTTGGCAACAAGGGCTCTTTAGTACCATCTATAGCTCTCTTCTAACTCTATGAAAAATATCACCATGATCAAGATCCTTCTGCGCACTGAACACTTCATACAAACTGTATAACAAATCATATTGCCTCCCCTTAACTAATGCAGCCAATGGATTAATCATCCCAATAGTAACAACCAAGAACTGGAACCTGCTAACATCAAATGCCTTGGTTAGAAGATCAGCTACATTGTCATCAGTGTGGATCATTAGCACCTGGATAAGTTTCTTCTCATAAGCATCCCTAATGAAGTGGTGCCTAATTGCAATATGCTTTGTTTTGGAGTGAAATACTGGATTCTTTACAATGCATATAGTACTCTCATTATCAATGTAGATCTTTGTGTTCATAAAATTGAACCCATAGTCTAACATTTGATTTTGAATCCACAAAACTTGCCCACAGCAATTTGCAGCAGCAACATATTCTGCCTCTGTAGTAGAAGTAGCCACAATTGTCTGCTTTTTGCATTGCCATGAAATAAGTCTCCTGCCAAGAAATTGACAACCTCCTGTTGTGGATTTCCTGTCAAGATTTGCTCCAGCATAGTCACTATCTGAGTAGGCTTCTAGGTCAAATGATGACACTCTAGGATACCAAAGGCCCAGTTTGGGTTTGCCTTTTAGATACCTAAAGATTCTCTTCACAGCATTTAGATGGGAGGTCTTTGGAGTGACCTGAAACCTAGAACAAGCACAGACTGCAAACATAATATCAGGCCTAGAAGCAGTCAAGTACATTAAAGAGCCAATCATGGATCTATAAAGGTGTACATCCACATCACTAGCTTCCTCATCCTTGACTAAAGGCTTCTGGGTCTCAATTGGTGTACTAGCAGTCTTTACACTGGCAAAATCAAACTTCTTCAGGATTTCTGCAACATACTTATCCTGACTTATAAAAATACCATCTTCTTTCTGTTTGACTTGTAATCCAAGAAAGAAGGTGAGCTCTCCCATAGAACTCATCTGAAATCTACTCTTCATCAATGCCTCAAATTCATCACACCAAGATCTCTTTGTAGAACCAAAAATAATATCATCCACATAAACTTGTACTAACATGATATCATTTTTGTCCTTCTTAATGAAAAGAGTCTTGTCAATAGTTCCTCTTCTGTATCCACTCTTCAACAAGAAAGTAGATAAAGTAGCATACCAGGCTTTGGGAGCTTAGTGTAAACCATAGAGAGCTTTCACAACTTTGTAGACCTTCTTAGGGCACTTAGGATCTACAAAACCTGGAGGTTGAGACATATATACCTCCTCATCAATTTTGCCATACAGGAAGGCACTCTTTACATCCATCTGATAGACTATGAATCCCATTAAAGAAGCAAAGGCTAAAAAGATCCTAATGGCTTCAATCCTAGCCACAGGAGCAAAAACCTCATCATAGTCTATCCCTTCCTCTTGCCTATGTCCCTGAGCAACCAACCTTGCCTTATTTCTAACCATAACACCTCTTTTATCCTTTTTATTCTGTAAACCTACTTTGTTCCAATTGCCTAAGGCAAATCTACAAGAATCCAAACTTTTTGAATCTTGAATTGCAGCAATTCTTCCTGCATATCATCAACCCAACTTTCATCTTTAAGAGCTTCAGATATCTTTTTGGGTTTATTTTGAGATAAGAAACAAGCAAATAAGCAATGCTGGGTGTCCTTATGATTATTTCTTCTCTGGTTTTAAATATAACTTACAAAAGCATGGGTTCCAGAACTTTTGTTTAGTTTTCTCCTTGTTTGAACTGCTGATTTTGGATCTCCAAGAATTTGAGTTGAAGGATGAATAGATATTTTATCCCTCTAATAGACTTATACACTTACACTTTTCCAGTCTTCAGTGATTCTCGTTTTTTGTTTTTTGAGTGCAATTGTCCTTTGTGAATCCTTGATGTGGGAATAGGACTAACATTCACAATACTTTCTAAATTTGTGAAATCAGCCACTGCACCCTCATCATCATAAGATGCATTGGTAAAAATACCATCATTAGGATTGTCATAACTATCCTCAAGAGCAGGTATTTCAGAATCATCTTGGTCAGTATTTGTTAGATCAATGAAGGATAGTCCACCAAAAGGAATGGCAATACTAACTGGTGTGCTAGCAGTATTAAATGTGTTAGTACTGCTAGCTCTAGCAGCTCCTGCTTGAAGAAGCAAATCCTCAGTATCTTGGGCAAACTCCTTTCTGAGAGCTTCAGCTGCATCATTAGCCTCCTTTTCTTATCTTTTAAGCCTTTCCAGCTCATCCAAAAAGGATTGATCCTCCTGATCTACTGGCTTCTCATTTGTCTTTAAATCAGTATTCTTGTTAGGTTTTTCACCTTCATTCTTTGCTTCGGAGCTCTTGACTGTTGAAGTATAAGAAGACTATATTGGCAGTACAAAGTAGTCCTGAGCAGATTCAGCTTCTATTTCAGAATTTCCTGCATCAATATTATCTTGTGTACATGCACTATGATTAGCTTCTTTTGGAACTGCATGTTTGTTAGCTTGATTCTCTGATCTCACATGTTGATAATTCATTGAATCAGTTAAATAATCAAGATCAAACAGCCAATTTGGTCCTTTCCCTGCAACATTTGGTTTATTTTCTAAAAAGGTTATGTGCATGTTTTCTTCAACTCTCTTGGTTTCTAAATTGTATACCCTAAAAGCCTTACTATTTAGAGAATACCCTACTAAAAATCCTTTATCTGATTTCCCATTAAACTTGCCCAGATGGTCAATGGTATTCAAGATGGTCACATGGCACCCAAAAGGTCTTATATAGCTTATTATTGGTATTTTACCAGTTATCAGTTCATAAGGTGTCTTATTTTGAGGCTTGGTCACAAATACCCTATTAAGGACATAACAAGCAGTACTAACTGCTTCAGCCCAAAAAGTGTTAGGTAAAAATGAATCTGCTAGCATAGTTCTAGCAGCCTCAATAAGGGTCATGTTCTTTCTTTTAGCAACTCCATTTTGTTGTGGAGTTCTGGCATTACTGTATTCCCTCTTGATCCCTTTTGACCCTATAGAATTTAATAAAATCCCTGTTCTTAAATTCTGTACCATTATCACATCTAATAGTTTTAACTTTTTGATTTAATTGGTTCTCAATTTGTCTTATAAAGTCCTTAAGGATTCCACTAGTTTCATCCTTAGTTCTTAAGAAGAACACCCAACTAAACCTGCTAAAATCATCAGTGATAACCAGGCAATAAGTCTTATGGTTTAAGCTCCTTACAGATGTAGGTCCAAATAAATCCATATGCAGAAGCTGTAAGGGCTGACTAATAGAGCTCACTGATTTGGCCTTACAGGAGGCCTTGTGTTGCTTTCCTTTCTGACAAGCAACACAAGTGTGGTCATTTTGAAAAATCTTTGAAGGTAAACCTCTTACAAGGTTTCCCTTCACAAGTTTGTTTAAGTTTTTAAAGTTAACATGACCCAACCTCCTATGCCATTTGTTAGATTCATCAATTGTGGCCTTTGCAATTAAACAGGCTAAACCTCCAGAAGGAACAATGTTCTCTAGATTGAAACTGTACATATTGTTTTGTCTGGGGATTCTAAGTAAGACTTGATTTTCATCAGGTAACTTAAATTCAGGAGACAAAACAAGACATTCAGAGTCAGTGAAAAGAACTTTGTTCTTCTTGTCACAGATCTGTGACACAGAAAAGAGATTGAAATGCTGTAGTTCTTTCACAAAGCACACATCCTCAAAATCTAACTTTCCTGTTTTTATTTTACCTTTACCAGTTATGTAACCTTTACTTCCTCCAAAAGCAACAGGGCCACCATTAAAGTCTTGATATTCAGCCCTTTGTAACCTACTAAGTCTTGATATTCAACAAGGCCACCAATTGTAGATCCCTTTGTTCTGTAAAGCTCTTTGTGGATAATCATGCACATTAAATAAGAGAGATTAGATTCTCTTAGGGACCCAAGCCTTTTTGGGCTTGGGTCTGCCTAGTGGATCTTTGAAAGCAACACAATTTCTAGAATTTGATTCACCGTTGTATTTGGAGACTTTGTTCCAGTAATGTCTTTTGGGTCTCCAATTACAACCTACTGAGGGATTAACAGCAGTTTCCCTTTTCCCCCAAGAGCACTAACTGCATTTACCTCAGCAGTATTAACTTTTTGATTTGAAAATTTTGTTCTAAGTGCTGTTGTTCTATTAAATGGATTTTTAAAAGGTGAAAGAGTTTTATGAAAACCAGTTTTTGGTCTAGCATTATTCATAATAGGTTTAACAGTATTAACTTTCCTAGCAGCATTAGTTGGTACTGCCTGGCTATTAAAATTATGCCTAGCAGTATTAACTGTGTTAGTACCGCTAGTTCTAGTAGTATTAACTTGAATCTTGCCAGTTCTAGTTAGTACTGCTTTTGGAACAAATTAGTTTTGGTGATTCACTCTTTGCACATAGTTCCATACTGGCCTATTTTCTCTTTGACCAGAACCCTTACACATCTTATTGTTCAATTCAGCTTGTTTAGCCATTCTTTTCTCATGGAAATCACAATCTCTAATAAGATGGCTAAAACTTCCACATACAAAACATGCCTTTTTGGTAAAACTATACCCCAAACCCAATTTTTTAGACATTAAACCACTACAATCCTTTTTGTCAAGTTTAGGACTCTTACTGCATGTGTTTTGTTCTTTAACAGTTTGCCTATGAGATTTTACATGCTTAACAGTATTAACAAAAGCAAAACTAGATGTTTCTTGTTCTTTTGAGGGTACAGACACATGTTCATCATCACTATCTGATTCATACTCCTTAATGATAGGAGCATCAGACCAAACTTTAGGTTGACTTACTACTTTCGGTTCATTGACAACTGGTTCAGGCATAGATTTATGTGTTTCTTCACTTGAATTGGATTTACAAGAATTAAAGTCACTGCTCCTAGCATCAGATTCACTAGGTTTAGATTGCTTTGGACTATATGTAAATTGTGAGTTGTCTATTTCTTTGTCAGGTCCAGAAGGGATGTAGATCCCTATCATTGGAGGGGGAACTACATGCATCCCCTCTGCATATCTATCATTTACAGAGCTATCCTTTATATCACTCGTCCTACTGACAAACACACTTTGAAAAACTTCATTTTCATAACTTAAAACACATTTATTCATTTGATTGCCATACCCAAGCCCAGCTTTATCCCTAGCACTCATCTGACTATTTAGCAAAATATTATGATTTTTAGAAGAGTTGTGCCATTTTTCTACTTTAGCTTTTAATTCTTCTTTTTCTTTTTCAGCTTCTGACAATAGTTTCTTATGGTATGTAAGCACATCAGTTTTATCATCTAAATCAATTTTCATAAACCTAATCTTTTCCTTATACCAAAGTTGACTTTGTTGATGAGCAACTAATTGTGATTCTACTTTCTTTAAAGCTTGAGTATATGCCTGTATTTCTATACTGGCATCACCAAGTTGTTCCCTCTGTTCATCGTATAATTTTTTAAGTTTAGCATAAGACTCTTTACACTCTTTTGAACAAGAAGTTACCTCTTTGTCTGAGCCTAAACTGTTGTAAGCCATCAAAGCATAGTTCTCTTGCTCATCTTCTGAGTGACTGGTCCAATCAACACCCTCTCCATCAAGAGTTACTAAATCTTTAGATTCCTCCTGTTTACCAGATCTCCTCCCATTGTCTTTATCTTTATTCCCAGTGTTCCAAGCATCTCTTCTCCTACTATCTTGATTCCTTTTGGATATGCACTCTCTAGCAAAATGCCCTGTCTTATGACAATTATAGCACTCGACTTTGGTTTTGTCAAAACCAACCGGTTCCTTGGCATCAAATTGCAGCTTTCTACCTGTCTTTTTGTAGAACTTCTTCATTCTCATGGAAATCATGGCCACCTGCCATTTCAAGTCCATTTCTTCTAAATCAAACTCATCAAGCTGTTCGAGATCCTCATGATCCAATTATGGACAACTGGATTGATTAGCAAGGAAGGAGTATGATGAGGGATGTTCATATTGTGAGTTATGACCAGAAGAATTAGAAACATCATAAGTAGTACTAACATCATTAGTACTGCTAGTGTTCTCTGAAACAAATGCCACATTCTGTGTGCTAGAGGATGATGCGGTAGAGCCTTTAACATCAAACTCAAAGACTCTAAGATTATTATACATATCATCAAAACTGAGACTGTCCACTCCTGGCTTGGTCCTCATGATTAAGGAAACTTGAGACCAGGCAGAAGGTAGAGACCTAAAGAACTTTTGATTTGCATCTTCAGTGGAGACGCCTGCACCATGAATCTCTAGTTAACTCAGAAGACTCTAAAACCTGTCATAGCCTTTATGTAGCCCTTCTGAGTTTGATACAAAGAAGCCTTCAAATTGTTGCTTTAGAATATACTTCTGCATCTTCTTTGATTCATCATTGCCACCAAATCTAGATTAGATAGCTTCCCATATCTCTTTTGCATTAGTTATTTTGTGAAATTTAGCAAGATGATCTTCTGGTAAAGCCATAATCAATGTGGTCCTTGCTTTTCTTTCTTTTTCTCTGGCTAAAATTTCCTCTGCAATCTTAGGAGGCAGAACCTTTATTACACCATTTGTATCTGTTGAGACACTCACAGGACCATTGCCTCTTTGAATGACTTCCCAGATAGGATAGTCTGTATGGGCCAAATAATGTTCCATTTTCATGGCCCATATGTCATATTCTCCCTTCTTAAGAATAGGGAGTTTGATGGTTGAAACAGTGTGAGGGGTTTGTTGTGTTGGTGTTTGAGTTTGTGATGGTGGTGGTGGCGGTGGTGGTATATCATCATCTGATCCAGCCATTAAATAGATTTGTAAGATAAAGGTTTATAACTGGTTTTAGTTCTTCTTAATTAGAGTTTCTCTACAAGCTTTGATACCACTTGTAGATCTCAATTCAATATAGATCTTCCTACCCTGTTAAGAGTTGTAGCCAATATGGATAGATCCATACAAACTACAGGAGAAACAATGACTATAAACACTATAAGTTATGCGGAAACTAACTTACAATGCTAAGAAGAACAATGAATATTGATAACTAAACTTTTGTATTAATCTGCTAAAATAATTATAGATTACTAACTATTAGACAGCTTTTTGGTGAGAGATGTATATTTTCTCTAATGTCGTAGGGTTCCTTTTATAGACCACGGATAAACCCTAACAGACTTACAAAACGCGTAAAAGATAATGCATATCTTTTTCTATAATATCTCATGCATATCTCTTAAATGGTACTAACTATTTTGTATTGACGGTACAAACTATTACTAACACGGTACAAACTAATACTAACAGTACAAACTATAACTGTCGGTACTAACTATTATAACTAGCGGTACTAAGTTAGAAAAACATAATTCCCAACACCTCCCCAAGGTTACCCTTGGTGGCCAACTGAGCTAGCCTAGTTGGTTGATTTTGCTCAAGAACGTTCAATCAGGCAAGCAGGACGTTATTAGTGATCCTATTTGTTCCACCTATACGCATTACTATATGGAGAGCTATCCCGGACTCTTAGCCTACGCCCAAACAACACCAAAGTTGCAGCGCTTTAAATATGTAGAACTAGACCCAGTTGAATGATAGGTCGCATACTTAAGCACGTAAACAAGTATCATGTGATAAACATAATCAATAAATCAACGATAAATTAAGCAATCGAGATATAAACAAAACCAAACATTCAGATCTTCATAATAATGGCTAATACCCGAAGGTATTAGCCTTCAAACATCATAATTAATACAAGAGTAATTGTTTTAGCCAAGGTAAACTAACCGAGTTAACGAATGATACCAAAAACTAAACGATTACAAAAGTATAAGAAATTACATGTTGTCTTCTATGGATTGGAATGCGTTGCAAGACCTCTTCTGCTCTTTTTCTCCTCTGAAAATCAACTTTTGTGGTTTAGGTATCGAGAATATGATTTAGCACACTTAAAACTCGTTTTTGAGTTTTGTATTTATAGGGTCTGGAAGTCAGTTCGATACGGCGTATCCAAGGGATTGGATACGGCGTATTGGAGTTTCTTGGAGTAGGGACCACGTTTGATATCTTCCAGAATCTTCACATACTATATCTTCAATACGGCGTATTGGTCTTCTCTGGATACGGCGTATTGAGCTTGTTTCCTTCGTGGTCTTTGGTGAGTGCAGGCACGGATACGCCGTATCTTCCTTGATGGATACGGCGTATTGGTAGTCAGAATCATTAATCTTCAAAATATCTTCGTTTAAGCTCCAGAATGCGCACCTTTTGTTATATTCGCAAGTACTCAGATTACTGCAATTCTCAAATATAAACGATTAAGTAACAATTCTTTGCAATAACTATCCAAAATGGGTTAATTACATAGGATAAATGATGCTATAAAATAGACGTTATTTGATGTCATCAGTTTCCCTTGTTAAGTTGGAAAATGCTTGTTTTGTGTTTTGTAAAGAATTTTGTTGGAAAACAATGATTTGAATGCGATCTCTATTTTTCTTGTTTTCCACAAAACATTTTGTGAAAACAAGGGTGCCCTCCAACTAAACCCACTATAGGGGACTCATCCTCACCATCCATTAAAAAAATAATGGTGGAGATTAAAAGCATTTTATTATTTCACCTATTTTTTAAAATTTAAATATCTACTAAACCGTTCATCGTTAAGCGAAAAAAATATACCATCACGACGAGCATTTAATTATTTTTCTATAGTTATCTACTTTGTTATACTTTCGACGAACTTTTCTCGTTTTTCAGCTTTTTTTCGTTTTTTACGTTCGTTTTTCGTTGTTGAAACTTGCATGAAATTATCATATGTGATTAAACACTAATTTGAATATACGTATAAAATCACATGTGATTTAACACTAACATCAAATTACATGTGATTGCATTAGAATTACATATCATATATGATTTAACACTAATATCATATGTGATTTATCAGTAATATAATATATGATTTAACACTAATATCACATGTGATTTTATTAGTGTTTAATCACATGTGATTTCTCATGCAAGTTTCAACAACGAAGAAAAATTGTCGAAAGTATATCAAAGTGGATATCTATAGAAAGATAATTAAATGCTCATCGTGATGGTATATTTTTTCTCTTAACGATTTGGGAGATATTAATATTTGAAAAAAAATGAAAATGAGTTATGGGTATTTTAGTACCTTGGTATCCAAATAAAGTTTGGTATTCAAATAAAATTAAATCTTTTAAGAATCAACAAAATAACACTAACGTAGTGTTTGGTATGTTGTAATCAAAGAAGAAATGTAAAATATTATTACAATGTAATGAAAAAATGTCGTTTCTTTACATTTAAAATGATGTAATGATTCATTACAAAGAATGACTCATTACACCAAACCATTCTTTAGGGCCCCCTCTTTTTTTTCATTACATCTTGCAATGAAATCAAAATTACATAAAACACCACAATTAACTAACCACATTAAAT
The DNA here is from genome assembly GCA_026074375.1 of Tanacetum coccineum. Classification (NCBI taxonomy): domain Eukaryota; kingdom Viridiplantae; phylum Streptophyta; class Magnoliopsida; order Asterales; family Asteraceae; genus Tanacetum; species Tanacetum coccineum. The sequence continues at coordinate 46 of BQNB010103536.1, read as the reverse complement.
AAGTTTCCTATCATCAATGGGTATTTTATGGTTCGTTTGGTAGGAT
>BQNB010103535.1:3827-22316 GCA_026074375.1 Tanacetum coccineum | reverse complement strand
CTCTATAGTGTTCATCCAACCACTCTCTCACTAAAATCACCTCTATTTCCCTCATCAAGTATGATATTAGATATCATTCAAAAATGCTTACCGCTTGTCGCTCCTAAATGCTCTAAAATGCTTGTTGCCAAACACAACATATATATGTTTTTAGGTATTGGAGGGATGTTACGAAATAAGTTACATGAAACGGAATGTTACAAAATGGGATGTTACATGACGACATTTAAATTTTTAATTATAGCTTTTATGATTTTCATATATGACTTTTAACTATATGTATGGAGTAATGCTATTTATGCCTACAATCTATGCCTAACAACATGCCTAGTGCACAAATCACTTGTACATTTGTATTATGCATCTTTTCTCTCTAAATTCCCACTAATCATTTTTTCAAATCCACCAATCAAAACATTAGGCACATAAGTAGGCTTGCTAATTAAGCATAAGAAACATTTTTCATATGTATGTGTATTGATTTTATAGCATAAGTAAGATAAAATCTTTCCATTATAAGTAATGTTTGTTGTTCTTAAAATTTTAAGACTTTTAATTTTAGATAGTCCTAAATGCTTTATAAGGAGTAGAGATTATAACTAATGTATGTTCTTAAAATTTTAAGACTTCTAACTTTAGATAGTCCTAAATGCTTTATAAGGAGTAGAGATAGAAATTTTGGCGACATCAAAGAACTTTGGCAGCAGCAGATCTGCAAAAAAGAATATCAAAAATTATAAAACTCATATCTATAAAGAAAATATATGCAGATTTATCTAAAAAGGTGAAAAATCTTTCAATACCTCAAAAGTTTACTGATCTATGAAACCGTATATTGAATGCAGGGAGAACAATTCCGGTAAGAGAGGTTGTGGCGGCAGCAGATCTACAATTATTTTTAGTCAGAGACGTTATAAGAAGAAAGTTCTATAAAAAAACCTTCAAAACTCGAAAAACTAATAAATAAATAATAAACTTACCAAACTCAAAATTTGTTATAAAAGCAGCAGATTCGGTAGTAAGGTTCGGGTTGTGGTGGGTATCTTCATGAGGATTTCAGTGGTGGTGGGTGCCTCGGTGGTGGCGACTGATGGTGGTGAAGGCGGTGGTATATATAGTTGTGACAGGTGCAAGTTTGTATTTTTAGGGTGGATGAGAGAAAGTTTATGCTTATTCGATTCGGTGTGGAGAGTTTTTATATTGAAATGGATTGTTACAATTCATATGATTTAAACTAGCCGTGTACCCGCGCAATGCGGCGGCGGGTACCCTGTGACTATATTTTGCGGTGAGCAAATGTTATCTGACTAAGCGTTTTTCTAACGAAAAAAAATAAAGAATCTCTGCAGTAATTACCAGTAAGAGTTGAGGAGTAAAAGTGAGGGTATATTGAGAGACTATTTTTGTTGTAACAAAAAACATTTGTGTGTGGGAGATATGAAATGGTTTATGTGGATTTATATTATGGACGCGGTTACACATTTTTAATAAACATTATTGATAGTAATGATTTTAAGTGGCTACACACTTTTAATAATTATTGGAGGCCGTTACAATGATGGTTTAAGCGGTTACACATTTTCCATGACTTTGCTTATTCTTTTTTTAAGATTTGTGTTAGAAATACGAAAAAGTGTCGGTCACTTCCAATATAGTTAGTCGTAGCTCGTAGTAAGTCGTAAGGTTAAGTAAGAAAGCTAACCGGGCCAAAGGCCTATGGATAAGCCCACTAAAGGCCCATGGCTGGCCATTGTAGGTCATATATAAACCCTCTCCACACATGGAGAGGGTGTTGGTTATTCATTTTCACACATTTTGCTAATCTAATATTTTCCTTTTACTTTCTCTCTCTAAGTGTTCATCCAACCATCTCTTTCTCTCTCTAAAACCTTAGTCGAATCATTCCATATATGTGTTAAGATATTCTACAATTGGTATCAAGATCCATGGGGTGTTTGTGAAGGTTTTGTGTGCGTTTTTTTCTACCCTTTTTGTTCGTGTTTTTGGTTCGAATCCATCAAAAGGTTTTTACCTTTTGAGGGTTTAAAAACCATAAAGCTTTTAACTTTCTTTCCTATTTATCTTAATATAGTTTAGAAGTACAAGAAAATATTTGAAAAACCATAAAAAATTTCATCTTTTTGAGTCTTTTTTGTTAGAAAAAGGGTTTTGTACCAAGAATCTTGATTTCAAAATTTTCGTGTCAAAAACGTTAAAGTTTGTGTTTTTAAGGTTTTAATAATCTTAGATAGGTAAGAAGTACAGGAAAAATCGGGTAAAAACATCAAAAAGTGAGTCTTATTAAGATTTTTGGTTTTTAAGTTTCGAAGTGTATTGGGCGAACTATACGTGTAGGCGAACTATACGTGCTTTTCCTTAAGGCAATTTATACGTGTTATGTTGTATTTTGTTTGTCAGGAGAAGTATACGTTTTGTACACACAGGCTATTTTTATACGTATTTGTTATTTAGGCGATTTTATACGTGTTAGTTCTTTAGGCGTTTTTATACGTATTTGTTCTCTAGGAATTTTACGTTTGGTTCTATAGGCTATCTATTACGTATTTGTTCTCTCGAGTGATTTTACGTGTCTGGTTTATAGGCGAGTTATACGTGTTTGTTAGTAGGGATTTATACTTATTTGGTCTATAGGCGAGTTATATGTGTTTGTTCTATAGGTGATTTATACGTGATTGCCAAAGGCGCGATATTTTACGTTTGTGTTTAACCAAGGGGTTGATTTATTGTAATCTTTTTCCATAGGGCGATTTAATTCAAAGGCGATTTATACGTGTTTATTTTAAGGGAGATTTATACATTGTTTCTTAAGGAGATTTATATGTAATTTGCTTGGGTGAATTTTACGCTTTACTTGGGTGATTAATACACTTTCATTAGGTGAATTATACGATTGTTCTTTGATTTGTATAATCCCGTGAAAACTTGATTTCCCTGTTTTATCAAGAATTGTAAAATCCCGTGTATTCTAAAAGACTCAACTTCATTAATCAAACCTCACTTTATCACAAAAACCTCCAATTATTGTACGATCATTTAAATCTTTGTCAAATAAAATGGATTCAGTTATTCACTTGAGGACAAAAGTATACTCTTGCGGAGATATGATTCTTTCTGGTTCTGATAATCGTCCAAGATGTTGGACAAGGACATTGTATGATTCGTGGGAAAGTCGAAATGGAACTTTACTTGACAAAATAAAGAGATGGGAGAATGTACTTGAATCACGTTGAAATGAGTCCACTCATTTTGGCATACAATTGAAGAAGAGAGAATGGTGTGATCTGAACAAAGAATTTATGTGAATTATTTGATGTGAGAAAATTCAAGCTGATTGTGATATGAAAGCTACCAATATCATTCTTCAAGGTCTACCAGCTGATATCTATTCACTTATGAATCATCACAGAGTTGCTAAAGATTTATGGGAGAGAGTTTAATTACTAATGCAAGGTACTTCTTTGACTAAGCAGGAGATAAAATGTAAGCTGTATGATGCATTTGATAAGTTCACTCACATTAAGGGGGAAACACTTCACAAGTATATTTGAGGGATTCTTCTCAGCTGATTAATGATTGAACATCTACGACATATATAATTGAGCTATTTTAAGTGGAATACATAAGTCTTAAAATCGTCTTCCACGGAATGGAGCAATTTGTGACTTGATGTCAAGCTCGTGAAGGACTTTGTAATACAACGAACTTTGATCCAGATTTTATGTCCTATCTTGAACAAACACAAACTCCATGCAAATGAAGTTCGTTATTATGCGTGAACGCAATCAAAGACGCACACTCTGATTAGAGAGACCGCCAAATCAGCAGATAGACACACCACATTTAACCACTTATCAATCTTCATCACCAATTATCAGCTTCAACAAAAGTTTCTTCACATCTCCAATTTGGATCAATTCATTCCCAATCACAATTACTTCATCTACTTATCCATCACAACCCTCAATTCAATCATTCATTCGTTCCACCATCATATCCATATCAGTCTCAAATGAATCATCAAACCTCATCTGTTCCTACAAAATTGCTTTATCTTTCACTCAAGTTACTATACACAATCAATGACAGAGTCACCTTTATGGACTTAAGTTTTGTTGTGTTCTTGTATCTCTCTCCAAGAGATGATCCAAATTGCTTGTTCAACAAAAGCAATGACTTTCTAACTGTTGTAGCTTCGTCATCAAGGTTCCTTTTGTTAGAAATTATTGTAAACAGACTTATGTTAGTAGTTATAGTGTTAAGTCTGGTATACTTAGCTAAGTCTGCCCAGTACTAAGTTATGTCTGGCAGTATATAGTTATGTACTGCGTTAGTACTGGTCTCATATAGTTAAGTCTGTTTATGTAACAAAATAGTGATAATAGTTATCTTAGAGATATCTTAGGAAAGGATATGCATTATCCTTTCACACGTTTGTAAATCCCATTAGGGTTTCCTTGGTGTATAAAAGGAACCCTACGACACAATGAGATTGGTATGAGATTGAAATAGTATTATAATAGAAATTAATAGCAAATAGAAAAGTTTTACATTGTGTTCTTCTTAGTACTTGTGTTAAGATTCCGCATTAGCACATAGTATTCATAGTCAGTGTCTCTCATATAGTTGATTTAGATTTATTCAAGTTAGCTATTGTCCTACAAAAGGCTAAACAGATCCAAGACTTTGGACCTACAAGTGGTATCAGAGCCTCTAAAGGGACTCTGAGTAAGAAGAATCACAAGAACACAAACAATCACTTTCAGATCTAGAAAAATGTCTCAACCTGCTAATGATGATTTCTCTCAACATCTTAGTGATGATGAAGCATCATACCATGAAGATGCATCAGAAAATGGTACTGCAACCAATAAACCAAAACAACAACAACAACAACTCATTCCTACCACAACCACTATCTCAAATATCAAACTCCCAATTCTGAAGAAGGAGGAGTATGATATATGGGCTATGGAGATGGAGCATTACCTTGAATATATTGATAATGATGTTTGGAAGGTAATTCAGAATGGAAATTCAAAGAAGAGAATCTCAACTGGAAAAGATGGTGTTGTTAGAATACTTCCACCAGTATCTGCTGCAGAAATTCATGCTGTTGAAAAGGAAAGGAAGGCTAGAACCATCTTACTTATGGCCATTCCCAAGGAACATCTGAGAAGATTTCATGGAATGGACGATGCAAAAGAAATTTGGGAAGCTATAAGGACTAGGTTTGGTGGTAATGCAAATTCAAAGAAGATGCAGAAAGCTGTTTTAAAACAACAGTTTGAAGCATTTACTATATCAAGTTCAGAAGGGTTAGAAAAGGGATATGATAGGTTCCAACAACTACTCTCACAGTTGGAAGCCCATGGTGCTGAAGTATCAACTGAGGATGCAAATCACAAGTTTCTCAGATCTTTGCCCCCAGCTTGGTCAAATCTGGCAATGACAATGAGAACCAAACCAGATGTTGACACTTTGTCCATTGATGACTTGTATAATAACCTTAGGGTTTTTGAGCAAGAACTCACAAGTACCTCAAAATCATCTGCAAATGCTCAAAACGTTGCTTTTATTTCACACAGCAAGAGCAGCACTAATAAGGTTAAGTCTGGTCATATTGGTGCCTACAGTACTTGTACTCCTACTTCTTCAAAGAATATTCAAGAAAGAGAAGTTCCTGCTGGTTTTGCTGATGAAGTTATTTATTCACTCTTTGCCAAACAATCTGAAGATTTAGACTTGCTTCATGAAGACCTAGAACAGATTGATGATGTGGACATTGAGGAGATAGACATAAACTGGCATATAGCAATGATTGCTATTCGAATGAAGAAGCTCTACAAAAAGACTGGAAGGAGAGTCCGGATTGATGGAAACAAACCTGTTGGTTTTGACAAAAAGAAGCTTGAATGTTTTAAATGTCACAACACTAGTCATTTTGCTAGAGAATGCCCATCCAGGGGGACAAATGATGGAAAGAAGAGAGACTCTTTTTATCAAGATCAAGGAGCTGGAAAGAAAGAGCAGAATCAGAACTGTCTGCTGACTATAGATGATGGTGTTGAGAAGAGACAAATCATGCACTCATGGCAATCAGCTCAAATAATGAGGTATCATTATGTTCTAAAACTTGTATTGATTCATATAATAAGCTTAAAACATTGTGTGATGAACAAACGAATCAATTAGGTGAACAAGAAGCAAAATTACTTGCCTATACTCTAGCTGTTAAGAAATTAGAAGCTCAAGTTGTTACTTTTCAAAAGCAGCAATTATCTCTAAATGAACAGCTTACATTTCAGGCAAATGAAATATATTCAAAAGATGAAAAGCTTAAAAAATATAGGAGAATAGGAATGAAAGCTGTAAAAGAAAAGGAACAATTGCATAAAACAGTAGATTTATGGAAAAATTCTTCTAAAAACCTTTGGAGATTAGTTGATTCAGGTATGACTTCAAATAGTAAAGTGTTAGATATGAAATACAAATCAATGAGGTTTTTAAGCTATGAGGGAAGAAATGAATCATACTGTGTTTAAGCTAACAGTAAGAGATTTTCTTAACAAACCCTTTGTACAGTAGATTACAAAAGACTGATCAGTTTTCAAAGGATAGTTCCACATCCATTAACTGGAGACTATACTCCCTAAAACCACAAGAGGAAATTGAAGATTCTTTGTATGGTTTATGGACAAAAAAGGACCTCAAAAGAAAGCCTGAAATTAAGTGTCTCATATGGAACAAATTCCACTAAACATTTTACCTGTCACTCAATGACAGTGAAGATCTTTTGAGAAATCCCTCAGAGCACTCTTCTGAGACTGAATCAAAAGTATAAGTGTACCAAATTAGAGTCTAAATCTAAGTCTGATACAGAAAATGAAAAAGTTTGTCCCTGAATCAAAAGAAGTTAACCTAGTGTGTACACAGGGTAAAAACTCCTAAGAAACAAATGATAAATCCACAAGACACATGAAGTTAAAGGAAATAATTGGAATGAATGATGGAAAGAGAACTAGGAGAAGGTACTCTTCACAAGAAAAAAGTGGATTTTGTTTGTGCAGCCTAAGTCATTTATCAAGATATGTTGACCTTTATGAAAAGAAAATGGCAAGAGAGGCTGAGTTTAAGAAACAAAGGGTTTTTAATACTGGTAACGGGGTGGCAAAACCAGTATGGAACAATGCAAACAGGGTTAATCGAGCTAATCACTTTGTACCTAGACCAGTACAACTTAATGCTGTCAAGTCTAATGTTAATTCTGTTAGGCATAATGTTAATTCTGTCAAGTCTAATGTTAATTCTGTTAGGCATAATGTTAATTCTGTCAGGACTAATGTTAATACTGGTAGATTTAAACAACCAGTACCCACTAGTAACTCAAACAGTTTTAGTCCTGTAAGACCCCAGGTGAATAAGTTTAATCAAAGAAGTCATTTTTCAAAATCACATTCACCTGTGAGAAGACCCATTGTTAGAAATACAGCAAGAATGACTTATTCTTATGCTGTAAAGGGAAATTGGGGCAACTGCGTTAAGACTCAGTCAGGTTATATTGGAGAAGAACAAAGACTAAACTTAGCTAATAATAGTGGATCCAATTTTGTTAGAACTGTAAATGTTAAAGGACCACAAGGCAGACCAAGCCTAGATAAGGCCCCTGGTCCCCTAGAGAGAAACTAATTCTCTTTTCATGAGCAGATCATCCACCAAGAAACATATGAGGACAAGGTATCATTGATAGGGGATGCTCAGGCACATGACTGTAACAACGGATCACCTCCCCCGCCCAAAACAGACCTGGTTATTTTGAAGAATGCAAAGGAAGTATCTGTTACCATTTAGAGGTAGCAAAGGCTACATTACTGTAAAGGGTATGAAAGAGTTGATAATTAGATTTTTTGATAGGGTGATCTTTTGAAAATAACTTGGGCCTTTTAATCTTTACTCATACACAAATATGTTGAATAAGCATCACAAAGGTTCTTTTACTAAACATTGAATGTCTTGTGGTGTCTCATGATCTTTACGAATGCCTGATGCAAATCCGATACTTCTAAAAGTCTCTAGGCAACACAATATGTACAAGTATTGATGTAAGACACCTCACTCGCTCACGCAATATTATGCTTGTTTGATTTGCAAACAGCCACATTCTGATGAGCTAAAATTGTGGCACAGGAGGTTAGGTCATATAAATTTTAAAAACTTAAACAAACTTGTGAAGGAAAACCTTGTAAGAGGTCTACCTTCCAAGGTTTTTAGAAATGACCATACTAAGCAACACAAGGCCTCCTGTAAGGGTAAATTAGAAAGAACAATCACTGAGCCATTACACACCTTGCATATGGATCTTTTTGGACCTACTTCTGTCAAAAGCATTAATCATGCAAGTTATTGCCTTGTAATTACTGATGATTGTACCAAATTTAGTTGTGTATTCTTCTTGGCTACAAAGGATGAAACTAGTAGCATCCTTCAGAACTTCGTTAGACAAATTGGAAACCAGCTTAGTTACAGGGTTAAAATCATGAGATCAGATAATGGTACTGAATTTAAGAATATGGATATGCTTGAATTTTGTGGGAACAAGGGAATAAAACAAGAGTATAGCAATGCCAGAACTCCACAGCAGAATGGAGTTGCTGAAAGAATGAACAGGACACTAATTGAGGCAGCTAGAACTATGCTAGCAGATTCACTTTTACCAACTACTTTTTGGGCAGAAGCAGTTAGTACTGCTTGTTATATCTTTAATAGGGTAAGGGTGACAAAACCTCAAAACAAAACTCCTTATGAGCGTTTGTTTGGCCACAAACCAATTATTAGCTATATAAGACCTTTTGGGTGTCATGTTACCATTTTAGATACTCTAAGTGTGCTTGGCAAGTTTGATGGAAAGTGTGATGAGGGTTTCTTAGTTGGTTACTCTCTAAATAGCAAAGCTTTTAGGTATAATAATCTATAACCAAAAAGGTAGAAGTAAATCTGCATGTACAATTTCCATAAAAGAACACCAATGTAAAGGAGTAGGTTTATAAGATGAAGTTTGATAATTGATTATCTAACTGAGATCAATGAACTATATTACCTTGTATCTATGGAAAAATCAAAACAACCCACATGCAGGTACTCAGAAGTGACTACAGCAGCATGTAACAAACAACCAAACTCCTCATTGCAAATGCATCTAAAGAAGAAAAGATGAGATGAAGAGCTTATTGTTTGTGCCTACAGCAGACAGACAATTTGGACCAACGGAAGTCTTCTACTACATTATCAAAAGGCAGAGGAGTTTTGTGACAGAGCTTCAAAAACCATAAAAACACAAAGAGAATGAGGCTAATCTACTAGGCAGCTCAGAGATAAAAGATCAGACATACTCCTGAACTTCTAGCTTTTTAGAAGAGATTTGGATGAACTTAGCTCAAAAGCATTAAGGGAAAGTACCTAAATAACAAAGCTACCAGTACTAACTCAGTTAATTCTGGTAGTGGACAAGAAAATACTCCCACCTGCTGATCAAAGATGATTCAGATTGCCTAGACCTCACAAGTCATTACCAACCTCAGAAAGGGATTTTTGATGAGGCTTCCTTATGATAACGAAAAAATCCCCCAATTGGAAAAAAAAAAAAAAAAATTTCACAACTACCACAGAAGTAGCTGTTAGTCCTATTCCTACTCTTAGAATACACAACATTCACCCAAAAAGTCAAATTCTGGGTGATCCTAAGTCATCTGTGCAAACTAGAAGCAGAGTGCAGCAACATTCAGGAGCACATGCACTTGTAAGTTATATTCAAAAGCAGCAAAGGAACAATCACAAAGATCAACAACATTGTTTATTTGCCTGCTTCTTATCTCAGGAGAAACCTAAAAAGATTTCTGAAGCTCTAAAAGATGACAATTGGGTTGAAGCTATGCAAGAGGAGTTGTTACAGTTTAGGCTGCAACAGGTATGGATTCTAGTAGATCTACCTCATAGAGAAAAGGTGATTGGGACAAAATGGGTATACAGAAACAAAAGGGATAAAAGAAGAGTAGTTGTCAGAAATAAGGCAAGACTAGTGCCCCAAGGTTACAGACAGGAAGAGGGTATTGACTATGATGAGGTTTTTGCTCCTGTGGCAAGAATAGAAGCTATCAGGTTATTTTAGCGCATTGCCTCCCCAATTTATTGTGTATCATCGTATACCAAATGGCTGTAAAAAGTGCATTTTTTATATGGCACTATCGATGAAGAGGTGTATGTTTCTCAACCTCCTGGTTTTGTTGATCCTGATCATCCTAAGAAGGTTTATAAGGTTGTTAAAGCTTTATATGGCTTACATCAAGCTCCTAGATCTTGGTATGCTACTCTATCAACATTTCTAGAAAAGCATGGATATAGAAGGGGTACGATTGACAAGACTTTGTTTATTTAGAAGGACAAGAAGGATATCATGATGGTTCTAGTTGTAAGTATGATGAATATCATTTTTGGCTCACTAAGAAAGTCGTGGGTGTGATGAGTTTGAGGCCATGATGAAGACGCAGATTTTCAAATAAGTTCAAGGGTGAACTCATATATCTCCTTAGATTGCAATCAAGCAAAAGACAGATGAAATTTTTATTTCTCAGACAAGTATGTGCAGACATGCTGAAAAAGTTTGAGACCTTGCAAGCAGTGAAAACTGCATAAACCAAGAGACAAGATGGCATTGACAATGATAGGAAGCTGATGAAGTGGAAGATACACTTAATACAGACCATGATAGTTCTCTCATGTATTTAACTGCCCTACTGATGCCTGATATAATGTTTGCATATGTGCTTGTTACTCCCTTCGTTTTCAAGTACTCACAAACCTTCACACCAAATGTTTGTGAAGAAATCTTTAAGTACCTAAGGCAAACCTAATTTGGGTTTATTGGTATCCTAGAGAATCATCTTCTGACTTGAAGCTTACTCAGATAGTGACTATGCTGGGGCAAACCTTGACATGAAATCCATAACTGGTGGTTGTCAATTTCTTGGAAGCAGATTAATTTCATGGCAATGCAAGAAACAAACCATAGTGGCTTAAATCAACAACAGAAGCGAAACATGTAGCTGCTAGCAAGTAGCTGTGTCAAGTATTGTGGATTCAAAACCAATGTTTGACTATGGATTCAATTCATGATACCTAAAATCACATTGATCATGAAAGCACCATCTGCATTGTGAATGAATCCTGTGAATCACTCCCAACAAAGCACAAGATTAGCCACCACTTATTAACGAGGATATCTTATGAGAAGAAACTCATTAGGGTGGAGAAAATTCACACAGACTTCAATGTAGCTGACTTATTGACCAAAGCTTTTGATGGACCAAGGTTCAATTTCTTAGTGGTTAATATTGGTATGATAAATCCATAGCTACATTTAAGGGGAGGTATTAAATGGTATAAGTTTTTTGCATCAAGTCATACTAAGTTAGTAGAAATAATTATATAAGGTTATCTTTCTTTTAGTAGGTATTAAACTATACTAGATCTAGTACAATAGTGTCTTTGAATAGTTTTGTAGTATATTTTGTGTGTGGCTTAACGTTTTCAGGTTATACTTGGATTGCATTGGAGCATGGATTAAAGTTGAACTGAAGTTGTGCAAAAGTTAATTCTGGTATTGTCAATATTAATTCTGGTAGTTTACTAGTTAATCCTGGTAAGCTTATTGTTAGTTCTGACAATAAATTGTTAATACTGGTTGACCAGATTTAAGTCTGGTAGGCCAATATTAATCCTGGTAAGCTTATTGTTTAGTTCTGACAATAAATTGTTAATACTGGTTGACCAGATTTAAGTCTGGTAGGCCAATATTAATCCTGGTAACTAGTCGTTAGTACTGTTTGGTCTCACAACTTTGACTTTTCACTAAATATGACCGTTATAGCAAATTGCGGGGATATTTAAGCGGATAATGATACAAATTGGATATTTACTGTTTTATCTCACCTAAAATAGTTTTCTTCATTAAAAAGAGCCTATTTTCCTCAAGAACCATTGAAATTATCATTATTTTTTCGCGATATAACGCCAATAGCAGTCTATACATCATACTAAGTTACCAAAACGAAGTCAAACCAGTTGATATCACCAACAATCACAACTTTTTAAAACTACAAGCTTCCATGAAATACTGCGACAATATAAAAAAAGCTAACCAAGTGGGATTCTAAAGAAACTTGAAAGAAAGTGTCAGGGTTCGCAAAAAGTAACTTCTTAAAAGGCTCGCATATCAAGTATGCTTGACTCACAAAAAAAAATATTCCCTTTTCACTGTCTATGACTCCCTAGTCAAACTACTTGTTTGCCCCCAACCTGTAACTGCCTTAACTCTAGCTATTGGGACTCTAGAACTAAGAGCAACCAGAGATACTCTTGAGTATACAATCAATAAGGCATCTGTTTAAAGCAAGCTTCAATTAGCAGATGCTTCAGGGATTTCTATGTTGCCAAATACCGAGATTTTTGAGGGAATGGGGAAATATCTGGTATCCACTGATGGTATCTAATTACTTTTTTGAAAACTTTTTTCATACCCCAATGCAATTCTTGTTCATCATTATTTACACTGCATAAGCCCCTAAAAGGTGGTGATGGGACAATTTGGGTACAATATTGCACGGCATTGATATTTGTCTTTCTACTGCAGGGTTTAAAAACAGTTCAAATTGATTTTTGATGGAATGGTGGCTATTTTGAAAAGTAAATCTAAAAGTTTTTGATGTACCGCATTGCTTCCTACAAATATTTTTGGAAATACAAACTGAAAGCAAACACCCATATTTGGCTAGTGGCCTTGACCAAAAGATTTTTGGAAACATTGAAGAGGTGTTTTTAAGGGGGTACCAAGACTTTAGTCCTGCTATGTTGCTTGTTGTTTGCTCAAAACGCAGGTCAAGCAGATCAAGCTAGAACTCAATCTCAACCATCATCCTCTACAGTTCCACCACCACCTACATCTCAACCTGCACCAACTGAATCCCCCATCATTCCACTTACACATGTAACTGAAACAACATCTGAACCTTCATCACCTTCTCCTGCTCCTGAACATGAAACCATGGAGCACCCCTTTGAGCAACTATCACCTGAACACCAACCCTCTTCACCTAGACATGAATCTGCCATTCCACAAACCCAGGCTCCTACTCACACTCATAAGGCAGAAACATGGCACATGTTAGTTGATGATCTTTTTCAACTGGTTCCACAGTTAATGACCAGGATTGACAGCTTGGAGAAGGATCTCAAGCAGACTAAGCAGACTATGGGGAATGCAATAGTGAAGTTGGTGAAGAAAGTTAAGAAAATGGAAAAGGTTGTCAAGAGCAGACGAGTGGTTCTCACTGATTCAGAAGATGAGGGTGCTGAAAATTCTTCCAAACAGGGGAGGAATTTACAAAAAGATGAATCAGAAGTTTTTGAGACTCCCAAACAAGGCAAATCTTCAGGAGAAACAGATATTAGTCCTCAAGGTTTAGAAGCAGCTGAAACTCTAGCTGAAGTCCTTAGTCAAATCAAGACCAAGAGGAGAAATGTTAAGACTGGAGTAAGGAGAAGACTGGATGCTGAAGATGTTAGTACTGGTTTCGAAGGTTTCGAAGATGTTAGTACTGGTTTCACAGATATTAAGTCTGCTAGTGAAAAAGTTAGTTCTGGTGGGGAATATGTTAGTGCTAGTCAAAGAGAAGGAAAGGCAGTACTTGAAGAGACTCCTCAGACCAAAAGAACAAAGAAACAAATCAGAGAAGAGCAGGCTAGTTTGGCAGAAATAACAAGAATACAAGCTGAGGATGAGGCTGAAAATGCAAGAAGAGAAGAACTAAAAAGACAGGATGAATTGGCTGCAAAAAGATTACAAAAGGAGTTAGAGTTGTCTGAAGCTCAAAAGAAAAGAATGGCTCAAGTGCAAGAGGCTGCTCAATTTTATACAGAAGAAGATTGGGACACAATTCGGGCTAAATTGGAGGCAAATCCATATCTGGTCAAATAGATTGCAGGAGAAGATGTATCTGAGGCTGATTATGCTTAGAGAATGGTGGGTTTAATTAGTCAGAGAAGAAAACTTATTGCAGAGCAAAAGGAAAAAGCTCAAATAGATAAACCAATGACTCAGGCTCAGCAAAGACAGTATATGGCTACTTATTTAAAGAATCAGGGTGGATGAAAATTGGCTCAGATAAAAAAGCTTACAGATGAAGAACTTAAAGTAAAATTTGAGTATTTGATGAGAAGCATGGAAAGGTTTGTGCCTATGGATACAGAGAAAGAGAGTAGGAAAAGAACTGGCGAAGAGCTTCAAACAGAATCTTCCAAGAAGCTAAAGTCTGACACAAGGAAGGATGTTTCTGTTCCTAAAGAGAAAGATAAAGAGTCAGTGAAGAGAGAAAAGGAATTTGAGATCAAAAAGCCTATTTTAAGTACACTAACGAAAATCTTATGGCCAGAGAAAGGAAGGCAAAAGAAGTCTGAATCTGGCACCAGAGAGGAGGATGTTGAAGCCTACATGGAGGAAAGAGTGGATGACAACCATCAGTCAGAAGAGTTTTTCAATGAGTATAATTCCACAAGGACCAACACCGCAAAGATATTAAATGGAAAGAATTATCAAGACTGGAAAGAGAGGTGCTTATCAGATCATCAGGGAAGATAACATAGATGTGGTATATGTGAACTTTCCAGGCTTATTAAATGATTTAACAAGAGATGATCTCAAGGAGTTATATAGGCTGATGATGTTGAAGTATGGAGATAACAGGCATGAAGAAGAATTTGAAAGGGTTTTATGGGGGGATTTAAAAGACTATGTTTGATCCACCATCTACAGAGGATGCTGTTTGGAATTTAACACATCAACAAAAGGTACTGCAGTTGAGATAATTTTCATAGTTGTGCTGTATCATTTGTATTAACTTTGGAGCTACACACCATTTATATTTTGACTGAAGTCAAGTATCCAGACCATACAGAGTTTGTTAGCGCTATGCTTGAAAAGAAGCTTTTGGAGAAAGAAAAGATAGGAAGCTAATTAACAACTCATGAAGTAATTGAGAAACAAGCTCACATAAAAATTTTGTAAATGGTTGAAAGAATTTTCAGAGCGATGATATATAAATAGAGAGCAGTTTAGAAAAATGAGTTGAGAAAGAGATAACACTTGGTGGAGGGTGCAATGCACTAAAACACTACAAATGGTTATCAGTCACCATGGTCAAACAAACATAAGGACTGGCCTAGTCCAGGAGGCAAACGCTCTTGGTAAAGACTTCTCAAATCCGTTTATGGCTGACAATTTGCCAAAGATTTGTAGTTATCAACTCACCATAACTACTTTGTAAAGAGTTGGCTACCCCAAGGGTTAAGGATTGTGAAGAAGGTGTGGATAATCCATTTATATGGTACAGTCTTTCCAAAACTGGATGGTACTACTCAACTTAACCAATGATTCACTTCCAAAAGGTTGACACTGGTTACTAAGCCAACACCAGGGTGGATGCATGATCCAACCAAAGGATTAGCTAGCCTCAAGAGCAAACGTTTACTTGGTAAAAGGCTTTATCAAATCCGTTGATAGCTAAATGAGTTGCTAAAAACATATGGTATTTCAACTCACATTTTCATGTACTTAAGATTTGTTTGAAATGGTTATCAATGTACCATGGTGTATAAACCAAACATTGGCTACTCCAGAGTTAATGGCTAACTGGTAAAGAGACATCAAATCCATTAAATTTTCAATGATTTACCTCTCACAGGAGTTAACACACCTGGAAGTGATGAGAATAGACTGAAACTTTATGATTTGAAAGTTTGTCCTTGGTCTAGCATAATGAATTGTTGATTTGGGGTGAGCAGTATAAAAAGGACTAACAGTACTAAAAGACCTAGCAGTACTAAAAGGTCTACTAGTGTTAACAGACCTAACAGTATTAATAGGCCTTGCAGTATTAAAAGATTTTAGGCCATATGTTTGTGTGCACTGGAATGAGAGGTTTTAGAATAGTAGTCATTATCCTTTTTGTTATAATTATTTCCACTTACTATTCTTTTCACAGATAAAACATGCTTTGTTATTAAATACAAAGTTACATCATAACTGATTGGATTTTTGACCATTCAAATTCCATTGGTTTCCTCTAGGTCTTGGTGACCTGTACATCTCAGCATATCTCACTGGCTTCCTAACTGGTTTTTCTATTTTAGCAGCAGTAGGGATAACAGTTTTCTTCTTTACCACTACAAGAGACTCAACTTCATCCTTATCATCTGACACCCAATCCTCAATAATTGGAGCATCGTTATTCTTCCTAACTTTCTTAGGTTCTACTTCGCTAACATGATTAGCAGGATTAAAAAACTTTTCTTTCCAATCTTTGTCAACCTTAAGTTGAGACTCAAAAGAGCTAGTTTCAGTATCAATCATTTGATGTTGTTCCAAAGAGTCATTAGTATTCTCTTTAGAATTATCTGACTCTTTATCCAACATGGTAGGCTTTAAACTAGAATCCCTAGGACCATACTCATAACCTCAAGTTCTTGAATTTTCAAGACTCTAAATAAATAATCAAGTTGTTGGTCTATTATAATCA
The DNA here is from genome assembly GCA_026074375.1 of Tanacetum coccineum. NCBI lineage: Eukaryota > Viridiplantae > Streptophyta > Magnoliopsida > Asterales > Asteraceae > Tanacetum > Tanacetum coccineum. The sequence continues at coordinate 5,673 of BQNB010103535.1, read as the reverse complement.
AGGGATGATGTGAGGGGACAGCATGATAACCTACTCCTTTCTTGCTTTTGTCAGTTATCTGACTTTCTAACATTTCATTTAAGTCTTTAGCAGATTTATCAAACTTTGCAATCTTAAAATCAACTCCCTCTTTTTCTTGTTTAACCTTTTCAAGCTCAGTCCTAAGTAATCCCTAACCATATCTTTACCACCCTACACTTCTTTTAAGTAGAGCAATTTCCTCAGAGAAAAGGACTTCATGTTCTCTATATTTAACAATTTGACCTTCTAAAGTTGCTAAACCTCTTTTGTATGTAGCTGCTTTAAAATCAGTATCACTTAATTTAACAAGCAAATTATCATACTGTTTATTAAGAGCTTCATAGTTTTTTCAGACAAATTTTTGAACAAGATTTATCATTTTTTACCTCATAAAAGATATCTGAGAATGCATGAGGCCATGTTTTGCCTGAAACATTCCTCTGCCATTGTCACTCCAATCAAAGCCAGCACCATCTAGCACACATTTCATTTTCAGAAGCACCCTCTTCACTTTTTTAAATCGTCATTGTGAGCTACCCTATGATTCCAATTTCTGTTGTCTTTACTCCTAGGTGCTCTGCATTCTCTAGAAAAATGTCCCATTTTATGGCTTGTGAAACATTCCTAGACATTTGATTTATCATATTCCAACAGTATGCCTTCCATCAATGAATATTTCCTTTCCAGTTCTCTGATAGAACTTTCTTGCCTCATGCTTGAGTAGTTGTCATATTCCACTTTAAAATCTATTCTTCAATCATATCTGAAGTTGCTCAAGGCTTTCATGAACTAGTTGAGAGTACCCTTTTGGTTGAGTGGAAGAAAGCATAATACTATGCATCACTAAAGCTAAACATTACAAATTTCAGTACGGGCACTATTAACCTTGAGGTAGTAGAACTAACATCAGGTTAACATGTATTATATTAATTATGTACTGGCTATGCACCTAAAGTAGTTACAAATGCCAAGTTTTTAACCTTCTGTTCAATAATTTTAAAATTGTTGTACAGATCATCCAAACCTATAGTATCAAAATCAGGTTTGTTCATCCATACTACAACATGTGTATCCCATTCAGAAGGTAAGCTCCTTAAAAATTTTACATTTAGATCTTCTGGAGAGTTAACGGTGGTAAGTAACTACACCCAGAATTGCCAAACTACTAACTAGCCATTTGAAGCCTGTTTAAAGGATAGAAATCAAGGAATCTGACTTTAAGCACTAAAGTGTTTCATACTGTTGTTTCAACAGAGCCTTCTGTATCATCTTTGTTGCTTCATTGCCTCCAAATAGAGCTTTAATGCAGCATAACATTGATTGAGCATCAACTATGGTCAAGGAAAGTGATGTTCATTGGGCAAGCCATGAGCAGTAAACTTCTTCTTGGCCTTCTTACATCAATACTTTTTACATTTCTATCTCAAGTAGTAGAAGGCACAGTCATCTTTGTTGTTGTTGATGTACCAGTTTCTGATGTTGTTACAGGAATAGGTACCCATGAATTCACATTCTCTATGACCTCCCATAGAGCATAATCCTGGATCTAAAAATAATGTTTGATTCTGATCTCCCACATCTCATACTCCCGAGTTTGAGCATGGGAAGCTTAGCCAAAGCATTGTTCTGTGTATTATCTAACTCCATTACTTCTAGATCAAAGTTTCTCAAAGCACAGGCTCTGATAGCACTTGTTGATCCCAAGCCTTGATCGATTCTTTACCTTGTAAAGTGTATGTGACCTTGGATGAATCCAAAATAACAATGGTTGATACTTTGTTTGTATATCAAAGTGTATGCGGAATCTACACTTTGATACTCTAGA
>BQNB010103534.1:0-20244 GCA_026074375.1 Tanacetum coccineum | reverse complement strand
CTCTGCCAAAAGGGAGCTTGTTGACATAGTGAAGATAACTCTCAAGTTGGGTACTTAGAGAGTGGAGTAGGGCGAAGAGGAGCTTCGTAGCTGAACCACTATAAATCATTATGTCATCGGTTTGATCTTTCTTATCTTGACTTGTTCACATCTCCTAGATTACTTATTTACTTATTGCATTGCTATCATATACACTTGTGTATATCTCTTGAGTTCATATAAGTCGATAATCTAAGTTTTAATCTAAAACGGTAAAAACTATTCAACTCCCCTTCTAGTTTCTACATAACATATTCTTTTAATATGACAATGCCTATCTTTTTCATACATACATACATATATATACATACATACATACATATATATATATTATACTATATAAATTATACTTGATTCTATATTACTATATTATATATATATTATATATATAATGATATATATATTATGGAGAGAGAGAGAAGAGAAAGAGAGAGATAGAGAGAGAGAGAGGGGTTAATGTGAGAACTTTCTTAAAGTTGTTAAAATAAGAACTAATTTAAAATACCACTAAGACATTGATACATAACCATTTAAGCAACGATAACTAAAATATAAAATATTGATACACGTTAACATTGTACCGACTAATAACCAACTAATGTATGAGTAACGGATTACTGATACACAATTACAAATTTGATACACATGCATCAAAATCTCAAAAGTTAATATCTTATATATAAACTGTTACACATAGTACACATCAACCACTAAATAACTTGATATACAATACCAAAACGTGATGCATATTACATGTCGAATCAAAGTGCATCACCTAATTTTCGTCAATTTCCAAAAGAAAACTCATCGAATCTTTAATAATTTTAGTTGTAATTAATTACGTTTGTATATTATTTCAAAGAGAGTGTCATTTGTGAAATTTTTGTTGGTTCTCATTTTAATAACTTTAAGAAAATCTTATTTGATCTTGATTATATATTGTTAGCCTCAATTTTATTGAGTCAATAAAGGAAGCTCGTTCTCGTGTTCAAGACCTCACTTCGGGGGAGATTGTTAGCCTCAATTTATTGAGTCGAACAAGGAAGTTCGGTCACTCTACGATGGAGCTTCGGTCTTTAATTAGTTAATGTTGTAATAGGATAATATCGGGAATCGGGCTCGATAGTGAATCTAATATTGTATATGTTTCGGGTTTAATCCCAAGCAAAACCCGAGCCCGGGTCCTAGTTAAATATCCCGCGCGTACCTTTAGCGTGACGGGGTATATAAGCTTTTTCTTACCATAGAAAAAGCTAGTTGTTCAAAATATCAAAAATATCTTTTCTCTTTTCTCTCTCATTTCTCTCTCCTCTTTCTCTCTCTAAACAACTCACTCTCTTTCTCATTTCTAGTTCCGATTTCGTGTTTAAATATATGAAGTGAAGTGTTACGGGATCCTACAATTGGCATCAGAGCTACGTGTGGATTCGTGGTTGATTCGTGTGGTAAAACAAGCTCAAATTCGTGGCTTATATTGTGACAAAAAACCCCACGGCTCAAAAAAAATTTTGGGCTTATTTGTTTGTTAATCTTGATCTTCTCTTGTTCTACACATCAAAGAGGCTAGGTTGTATCAATTTCGTGGGTTATACAAGCTCCAAGTTCGAATTATAAGCTTTAAAAGGTTAGTGTTCTTCGTGGAGGGTTGCTTCATATTGGACGATTCTCAAAGAAATACGAGTTAAGGTGTGTTTAAACTTGATATACACACTTAATATTGTATGTTCTAGCCTTTGTTCGTGGTTAATAAGCTCATTTAGTGAAAACTTGCAAAATTCGTACTTGCATTCTTCGTGGCGGTTTGACAGAAAAGGGGACAAGATCCACGATTTAAGGAAATAGTCAACGGCGGTTTGTTGACACTAGGTCAACGGCGAGTTGCTCAACAGCGAGTTGCTAAAAACAGCGGGTTGCTAAAAACAGCGGGTTGCTAAAAACGGCGGGTTGCTAAAAACGGCGGGTTGCTAAAAACGGCGGGTTGCTAAAAACGGCGGGTTGCTAAAAACGGCGGGTTGCTAAAAACGGCGAGTTGCTAACGGCGAGTTGCTAACGGCGAGTTGCTAACGGCGAGTTGCTAACGGCGAAATGGCGGGTTGATAAAAGCGGGAAGTTACCTAATTGGCAGCGGTCTTTGCTAAGGAATTTTTTTTGTGTGAAGAAAAGGTTTCAGTTTATAAGACGGCCTATCTTTTGACTCCGTAACTCCGTTTAAGGACGTGACCTCTCAAATCGAAGAAAAATGAGATGTGATCAGCTGTTTCCACCCTTTGATGGTTAAGGATTTCTTAAGGCCCAAAAAGCTCGTTTACTATGATTTATTGACATTTTTCAGTTTTTTGGAATTTGTGTTAGACTTGTTTTTGTTCTAGCTCACGGGTGCCCCATTCAAGCATTTTTAAGGGCTGTTTCCGTTTGTGTGAGCCCTAGTTAAACCAAACAGCTTTAACCCTAGCAGATAAATTATCTTTTTTTAGACAATTTAAGCATAGCCGTGATTCACGAATCAAATTCATTCACGGTGTTTCTATTGATTTTGTAAAATCCCGTTAATTCTTTTATCGGTTTTAATAGATGACTTGTAAAATCCGTGAACGGTGAAATTGGCATACACAACCACAACTCAAGCAATTAATATCCTCTTATAGATCCAAAACAAAAATCTTTCACACTTCATATTTCATACCTATTCATTCATCATGTCTACACCAGTTAACACATCCTCAACGATACAGCCAAATGCACAACATATCATGGCAGCTGTTATGGCAGCTGGTTTAAAAGATCGTCTACCAATGCTTGGACCAGGAAGATATTCACAATGGAGATCACGTTTTCTATGGTACATTAACACGAAACCAAATGGTAAGGGACAGAGAAAAAGCATACTATATGGTCCCTACGTGCCATCTATTGTACTAGTTCAAGCAACGGAAGGTAATCCTGCAATACAACAACATACAACAATTGAAACAGTATTGAACATGACTCCAGAGAACAAAGAACACTTTCTGTCTGAAAAAGAAGCAATTTTCTTGCTTTTAACTGGTATTGGAGATGAAATCTATTCCACTGTTGATGCTTGTAAAACAGCGAATGAAATGTGGATAGCCATTGAAAGGCTACAACAGGGGGAATCATTGAACGTACAAGATGTGAAGACCAATCTGTTCTGGGAATTTGGGAAGTTTACTTCTCGTGATGGAGAGTCAATGGAGTCGTATTACTCACGGTTTTATAAACTGATGAATGAGTTGACAAGGAACAACTTGCAAGTTACTACAATGCAAGTGAATGTTCAATTTCTTCAACAACTTCAACCAGAATGGTCAAGATTTGTGACGGTTGTCAAGCAATCAAAAGAAATAGACACCATCTCATATCACACACTTTTTGACATTCTGAAGCAGTATCAAAATGAAGTCAATGATATCCGTGCTGAGAGAATCGGCAAAAGTGCAAATCCATTAGCACTTCTTGCGGTTGCTTAACCATATTCAGATAATTACTATCAAGCACCAAAACCTCAAAGATCTAATGCTACATCATCTTCTACAAGACCTAGTGCATCTACCATACACAAAGGCAAAGAGATCACCAAACCAGTTACATCTCAATTTGAGTCAGTGCCTAAAGAAGACAGTGATACTGAACAAGCTCAGAGGGATAAGGATATGCAAAAGAATTTGGCACTCCTTGCAAAGTATTTCAAAAGGCTCTACAAACCTACCAACAACAACCTTCGAACTTCTTCAAACTCCAGGAACAAGACTGAAGATACCACACCAAGGTATAACAACGATAATCAGTCAGGGCAGTTTGGGAATCAAATGACAATAACAGTTGTTAGGACTAGGGAAACTGTAGGCAGTCCGGTAGTGCAACAAACGGGGATATAGTGCTTTAACTGCAAGGGATTTGGACACTATGCAAAGGAATCCAGGAAGCCAAAGCGGGTTAAAGACTACATGTATCACAAGGAAAAGATGATGATGTGCAAACAAGCTGAACAAGGTGTTCCACTGCAAGCTGAGCAAGCTGATTGGCTAGAGGACACGGATGAAGAGATTGATGAACAGGAATTGGAAGCACATTACAGTTTCATGGCAAAGATTCAGGATGTCTTACCAGAAGAATCCAGTTCAACTGAACATCCATTAGAACAGGTACAAAACAATGATGAAAATAATGTGTTTTCCAATGAAAGACAACATTCTGAGAATAATACTGCAGAATGTGCTGATGAGAGTGTTGCGCTTGCTAATTTAATTGCAAACTTAACTCTTGATACTGAGGAAAACAAAACGATTTTAAAGCAATTAAAGAAAGCAAACGCATCATTGACTCAAGAACTAGAGGAGTGCAAAACTAACCTTGATGAGGACTTAGTAGGGCTATGGGGGAGGCTACTAGTTGTCGGTGGATATTGTCTTATTGCACTTCAGAACAAAACAGAATGAGCCTTGAGGAAGTACATAGCATTTAATGACAGGACGATTATTATGTCATTCTTAAACAAAGTTAAATGAAACTTAGGGACTATTAGCTCGTAAAGAAATTGACAATTAAAAGAAGGTTTAAAAACTAAAGACTATGAAATTCAGTTGGTCAATCAGAAACTCGATGAGTTAGTCAAAAGAGTCTTTTTAACAAAGTCACAACTGGAAGGTTATCTTCAAAGAGAAAACCAACTTCATCTTACGGATTTAAAGGGTTTAGGAAGAATAAGATTTTGAAGATGATTGAAATGACAAACAATTAAAGTTGTTGAATGAAATTGTTTTTACACTCGTAATCAGTAAATTCAAAACCATTCATATGTTAGCACCAAATTTCGACATATAAATGTGAACAAACTTTGCTAAATCAATAGGTTACCTCAGAAAGCTCAATCTGAGAAGCCTGCTTGTATGAGAATCCTCATATGATTCACTTCTGATCATGCAAACAGATTTGCGCCCAATAGGGAAGAGACCATGATCTTGCAAATGAGAGTTAGATCAAAATTGGTATAAAGATTATGTTATCCATTATGATTACACAAATCAGAATAGTATTTTTGAAATTTTCAAAGCCCCTCACTAGATATCTTTATCAGTTGAAAACACACAAACGAAGTTAGGAAGACAATATGGAGAAAACCCGTTTGTCTAGAAACAAAACCAAAACATTGCTAAAAACGTTGCCTTTCTACCGTTTCGAATATCCATTACGTAAAAGTAGAAAAGTTTTTAATGACATGACATTTTAACATCAATCAATTTAGAAAAATATTGATCAAGCTTGGTTTAACATAATAGTGATTTATTTTCGGGTGCAAACTGCAAAAGATATGAAAGTTTTGATAAAAACCATATAATGCTCTTACATAAAACCACAACATGATAGTTTTCGTTTTGGAACCATGAACTTAAAACAGAAATGCATTAAGATTATGCGTACGTTAAATCACTTGAAAAAGAGGTTGAAAACTTGAATCGGAAAAGGCTATTTTTCAAACATATATGATCTAATTATCGAAGAGTGTGTGTATCTAAGATGTTACATGTTCATATTTGCATTTCTGTTGATTTAATGCTTATGCTGGAATTACATGCATGTATCTTCATAAAGTCAAAGAATGTAAAATGTCTTGCACAAAGCTTTTCGAAACAAACTGAATATTGTTACAAAGATGTTTCATAATAAGCTTTTGAAGGGTTTTACTAAACTTGAAAACCAACTCGATTCTCTTGAATTTCTTTACAACAATGTAAAAAACAAATGAAAAAACAACTCAGTTTGCAAGAAAAACGGATCAACCGTAATTTCGTGAAAAGAACGTGAACAATATCATGAAATACAGGATTCTGAAAGCTCAAATGCAAGGACATGATCATAGTCATCAGTGAGTTAAAGAAAATCATTGAGAAGCAAACAAGAAAGTCTGTGAAAACTAAGTTTGATAAACCATCTGTGTTCGACTAACCAAATGCTCAAACAGATTCCAAATAAAACCCCCCAAAATTCAGTTTTAGGAAAACCGACTCCTTTATTCAATTTCTCCCTGAAATTGAGAAGATTTTCAAACGGTAATTGTCGGTTAATAAATACTAATGTGTCGGATGGTCGGTCTTTAAACAAGTCACTCAACAGAATTTGCCTCAGAATAGAAAACAAGCAGAAATATACTCGAATGTGCTTAAACCAGGAATATATAGAATTGCCACTACCACAACACAAAACAGAGAACCGCAGTTGCCTCATGTTTTCTAGGGAATACTATCCTCAGTGTCTAAATTCTTCAGGAGTAAAATCTCTCTTCTAGTGTTAGCAGACCACAACTTAAGTGCTATTCAAGTTAAATAGTATAAGGTCGTGCCAAACAATAGTCAAGTGAAGTTTAAAAAGATGAAGTAGAGACATTATAGATTTCTCGTATTTCTATAGAAACGAATCTATAACTGCGTGTAATGATAGTTCAATATTCCTGAACTTCGAATGTGAATGTGTTTGTGTAAATGTGGAAATGTGTCTTGCTTTAATTTCTTATCATGATGCTTGTGTTTCTAGATACTTATATGACGTGAATGCTAGAACCTAAGAAGCCTAATGTAGTGCCTAGTGTGCTAGTAACCCAAGAGGAAAAAGCGGACAAAATTATTGAAACACCCCATAAGAAAATTAGGTGATCAGATACCACTATTCAAAAATCCAAGTTAAGAGATACCATAAGGAGTTGTATGAGATACAAATCAGGAATGGAAATGGAGGTAGCTAAGGATGTACCATCAGGATATACACGGACACAAAAGCCTCTTTTAGGACAAAAGTTATGGATGCCTAAATCAGGAAAGAGGATGTATCAACAAGAATTAGTTCCTTCTATTGACATTGTCTTAGGATTACTAAATGTCTTGAGATATCAAATTCCTTTAGGATTGCAATATGGTCAATGTTCCATCATCCTCTAATTCTCTTGCAGATTGTTACAACTCATCATATTCATTGTTGACTCTGGATACACAAAGCACATGACGGGCAATCTACAGCTCGTTGTGTAATTTTGTGGGGAGAAAGAAATTTGTCTGGGGTTACTGTTCTGTTTTGGAAATGATCAATTTGCTCCAATTCTTGGTTATGGAGATCTGTATCAAGGAAATGTCACGATCAAACGGGTTTATTACGTTGAAGGCCTCAATCACAATCTTTTCTCGGTTGGTTAATTTCTGTGATGCGGATTTGAATGGTTCGTTCATAGAGATAATTACTTGTTTTGATGAGTGATCTTTAGGGACAACGATTTTCTAACTGGTAATCATAAATCCGATACTCAACACAATATCTCTTCAAGAAAACAACTTCATCAACTACTAATCTGTTTCTCTTGGCTAAGCTTCACCAACTCTATAGCTGGTTATGGCATCGAAGACTTTCTTATTTAACTTCCGATTACATCACCTTACTCTCAAGAAAGATGTTGTTTGAACAGGCTACTAAGTTGAAAATATTTTAATGATCAACTTTGTTCGTTCTTGGGAAATGAGTGAAGCAAAAAAGAAGCTTATTTATGTCAAAAGTTGTTCAAGTTCTAAAGGAAGGTCTGAACTTGGGCCTTCACATGACTTGTGTGTTCACATATGCGGTGTTGAAAGCATAATGGGAAAGAAATATATTTAGGTTGATTGTTGATGGTCTATTCAAGATACACTTGGACTCTTTTGCCATCGATCCCCCCCAAAGGATGACACACCAGAAAGTTCTCAAAGACTATTCTCACGTTGATTCAACGCAATCTTCAAGCTAAGTTATTAGTTGTTCGTTACTGACAGAGGCACAGAAGTTACTAAACATGACACTCCATGCTTATTTCAAAGAAAGAAGGCATTGAATCATCAGACTTCCCTTTCCTTGAACACGTGAACAGAACGACATTGTCGAAAGACGGAACCGACACTCTTGTTGAGGCACTGCTCGAACAATAATCTCTGCTTTAAGCTATCCATTATCATTTTGGCTGAAAAGCGAGTTGCCAACCGCAATGTATACTCAGAAAAATCAACTCATCATATCGACTCATGGAAAACACGGCGTATCACATCATTAATGACAGAAACCTTTAATAAAACCATCTTCACATCTTTGGTGCATTTGTTACAATAATAGAGATGGGGAAAATTTAGATAAGATGAAAGAAAAAGGGGATACATGTGTCATGGTGGGATATTCTACTCAGTCGAAGGGATATCGTGTTTACAACAAGAGAACACGCTTAATAGTTGTTATCCCAAAAGCTTAATCCATTTCACAACAATAAGCTATACCAATAAGTAAAAAAGTAGAAAAGAGATAAGAGAAAAGTTGGAAGATTTATTAGAGAGAAACTAGAGATGGAAGATTACACACACACACAAACTATGCAAATGGTAACCAACACCCTCTCCATGTGTGGAGAGGGTTCTATTTATACCCAATGCCAACTAGTAGGCGTATGGGCTTTCTACTTGGGCCGGGCTTGGCATATCTTGGGCTTTGAGCCCGAAACACGGACAATATTAGATTACATAACCAAGCAGTTGACAACGGACTAGCTATTACAATACAAGACCTGTTTGGAATTTGTAAGACGAATAACATTCTTGTTCGACTTAATATATTAAGGCTAACAATCTCCCCCAATGTTGAGGTCTCTTTCTTTTAAAACTCCTCCGTACACGATGTCGTTGAAGATATGACTTTGAGTTTATGGTTTGCCTTGTTTTGGTCTTGTCTGTTTGGTAATGGCTTTGTTCCATTCGGCTTTGTGATCTTGATCTTGAGCCTTCTATCTTTTGACTTTAAGGTTCTTGAGATCGTTTATCTTGCATCATCTCATTGACTTGAATCACTGGATTTGACTTTTCTTGACCAACTGTGCTCTTGACAACATGCTCATTTCTTGTTACATTCTTGTTTGACATATATGATTATAAGTCTAACAATCTCCCCAATTGATGATTCTTTATTTGACTTTGAGGCTCTTTGATAGTGGGGAAGATTAGAATCAACTATCTTGATGTTGAACGATTGATTTTGAAAGCTTGAGTATGAGCATGTGGTTTATGAATCCGACTTCGCTGGAATGAGGCTGCAACACCGTCGTCTAAACCTGAAATAGACATGTTAGCAATAAAAGATTGAATATGGCTTTGTACATACATATTGGACTTCGGTTAGCATTAACTCCGGTTACCCATTTTATAGTATAAATACTATACCTGTGATCAGGTAGATTCAAAGAATCTCCTTGACAGGGTTTCCAGCTCAAAGCGTAGGATCTTCTAACACAGATGTATTAGATTCACCATGCTTGCTAGTTCTCATTACCGGAACGTCTCAAAGCAGACAACACGGTAAGAGTGAATCAGATAGTTACTATCTTTTTGAATTAAGGTCGTCATTTATTTATGCGGACCAAAATTGATATCCAGTTATCATAAGCTTGATTCATATAGAATCTTGCAAGTCACCTACCAAGAGCTTGTTTGATGTTGGCTCAAGCAGGATTTCCATCTTCACTGTGAATACTTAAGTATCACTCGGATGTTCTGGCAAGATCTCAAGGATAATGCGTAGGACTCTTTGTTACAGCTTGTGAACTTTATGGTGTTCAACAAGTGTATTTTGACATTGTGTCCTAATGAGATTTATACTTTGATCTCTTCTTGGCTCTAGACTCGATTTGTGCACTTTTGGTTTAGTAATCGGAGGCTGGAGCAGACTGCCACCTATTCAATATCAACAATCTCGGAGTGAGATGTCAATAGATAACGTGTGTATCTCCGTGACAAATGAGAACAAAGTTTTACTTTGAGAGACAAAATAATAACCTGAATGCTGGGAAGGGTTGTGCATGCTCACTGGGTCCATGATGTCTTTCTTCAATACCAACAACCATCTTTATGATTTTGATAGATTATGTATTGACTTGGTTTCTGCCTAAGGTGTGTGGAGGGCTTCTTTCTTTTCACCCTTTATCCATACATTTCTTTTTCATTCTTCAACCCCTTCAATGCTTACCAAGACGTCATTACTAACACCTTGTTGTGATTGTTCCAGTGTTAGCTCAATCTTAGTCAGCATTTTTCCCTTTTACTCATTCATCTCCAATCATACCTAAGGACTGCTATTTCTAACTATGGAGTGTCCTTGGGTAGATCCCTCCGGTTCTGGTTGGATCGTAGGACTTATACTAACCTAACCACCTTATGACTTCAGAATAGTCGTGAAATTAATAGGTTGTTGGGTATAGAGATCGAACATAAACCATTTTTTGACATTGTTTATTTTCAAATACTCCCCTACACATTGCTCCGAGATTCGAAATTGTTTAGCCCACATGAAGAAACGAGTTGCACTTTAGATTCATTTTGAGTTTAAAGATCACATTCGTCTTATATATATTATTAATTACAATTTTCTCCCCTATTTTAATAATAAAATCACTTAGTTTTGAAATACCAAGTGATTAAAATTTGACATGAAAAATTCCTATGGTGGAGAAAATTTACACGATATTGCATTAGAATTCCTATTTCGATTGCTCACCTTCACAGTACTATGTAGGTTACCAATATTTATTAAAACTTGACATTGGATTGAAAAATTAATATGACTCACAAAATGTGCAGACGGAGTGAGATGCTCTTAGTGAACAATGTTATATTAAATAATTGACATTATAAGTTTCCACATTTTAATTTCACAAAATGTGTTTGGATACATAAAATTGACATTTATGAGATGTACCCAACACATTAAAAGGCTTTGTTTTTAAAAAACTCCTCCTCAGAAAATTATTCGAGGAAGGGAGTGTTGAACACACAATTTTAACAAATTATATTGTAGACAGTTTGACATTGAAAGTTCTTTTTGAAAATTGTGTTCAACGATTTTAAAACATTGTTAGAAGACTTTCTTTCTATTTTAGAGTAAGCGCATGAAGCGTACACTATCCCTATTACTTTCGGGTCCGAGTTATGAACTAAAATGTACATAAGTCATAGAGAAAAATTTAGAAATGACATGTTTTGAAAGCATTTGAAACTCTTGCTCGAACTTCATTTAGACGCCCGATGTTATATCAACATTTCTAGGTACGTAAATGTTATCGATTTCAAGAGACATGTCGAGAAGATTCTTTTTGGTATTTTTGAAATTTTCTGATTTTATATTTTGTTTTTTCTATGTTTTATATTTTTGTTTTTTCTTTTTGTTGGATTTTAATATTTTTTTGTATTTTCTTTTTTTTCAATTTTTTTTATAAATCCAAAAATAAAGAAAAGATTAAAAATATTTACAAAGCGAACTAGTTTCCATTTGTAGTGACAGTTGTAGCTAGAGTGGGAAGTGGATGAAGTTGAATCAGGTTGTTGTTGACGTTTATTTGATGCATCAGTAGTAGTGACAGCGGAAGACTTTAAAACAACTTGATTTTTCCTTTGAAAATTTTGTCGAACAAGGATCCGAATTAGCACATCTAGCTCATTTGACGTTGTTACTGTCTCAACTGCTTAATGAACTTCTGTTGACATTGTGGTGCGAGGCTTGAAACGTTTTGTTCAAACGTCGTTTGACATTAAGGATCGAGGCCTGAACTGTTGTGAACAGACGTCATTTGACATTGAGGTTCGAGGCTTGATCTGTTGTGATCAAACATCATTTTTCTGTATCATCATCTGTGAATCCACTTTGACAATGGTTTTTGAGATATCAGCTTTTTCAGAGCATAACTTGGATTTTTCCTTGTTGACTTTTACATTAGGTCACCTGCACTTAAATCAAGGACTTTGTTCCTTTCTGAACATTGATGATGTTTCCACCCCCTCACTATTACCTGCACTTACAATCCAGAGTTTGTTTGCATTCATTCGAATATGTAGGGATATCCTACATCGTTGAACCATGTGGGGGTTCACTGTCACCTTGCTTGTGCACAGAGTCGAATAACTTTCCTGTTGGAATCCACCTAAGACCACCAGATTTAAAATTTCTACCGGTGGGTTTTCAACCTAAGTTCAGATCTGGAGATGTTTTATATTACACAGAGGAAGTCTTATTAGGAGAAAACCTATTTCCTGTAAGATCTGCCTACCAGGTTTCTGAGTATGACTCTTTTGATCTACGGGTTTGTTATTGTTTCTGGTCTTATGGGGTTGAATCTTAGCACGTGAATTCACTTCCTTTAGGAGTTTTGTTATACAAGCATCATGATTTGCATTAAAGACACACTTATGACATATAGAACAAACAAATTGTTTGGAATCTGAGAAAGAACTAGAATTATTAGAGTGATCTGCTTTGGGCACAGCCGTTATCATAACGTGGTACTCTTAGATACAGGCAACATACTCTAGATGTATTGATTGTTGCTTCTAGGTTTTGGTTTACTTACCTTCAGCAGTCTTGAAATTCCTAGCAGAAAGCATCACACTAGTTTTTGAGTTCCTATCTCTTTCATGTGTCTTTTTCTAGCGTTATCTAGATTCGTGATTATGAACCTTGTAATTTGAACTAAATCTTGCATGGTCTTAGAACTATTCCTAGATGGAAGCTAGATGAATCTCGTGATCAGGTTTTGCAAAGGTGGATTTTGTTTTTCTTAGGCAAATAATGTTGAGTGACTGGTTTTGACAATTCTTATCACATCAATTGGGAGGCAAACCGGTTGTTTTGACATTTCAGATTTAAACGCATTCGGTTGTCTAACAACTGATTGGTTTCTTAGTGATGGTAACACCGGTTTCCCCAAGACTGATGTTTTATCAAACTTAGTATCTACACTATTTCCTTTTAACTTCCTTAAGTCATTTTTTAAAGCAGCAATTGCAAAAACCTTTTCCTGAATCTGAGCTTTTAATTCAGCATTATTAGCAAGCAAAGATGTTGTCTGTTCTGTAGTCTTAGATCTCGTGATTTTAATAGAATCATACAAATCTTTGTAATGCTGTTTCAAAGTCTCATTTTCCTTACGTAATGTAGCCACACTATGTTCTAATTCGATGTTCATTGTTTCAAGTACATCAATTTCCTTTTCAATCTTGGCTTTATTACTTGTTTGTTTCAAAATTTGACCATGTTGCCCTGATTTTAAAGATTGATTTTGATATTTAAGTTCGAGAGCAATGCAATGTGCTTCCATTCTTGAAAAATCTTTTTGAAATTGGGCAACTGTCTCTTTGAGCAAAATATTTTCAGACTCGAGTGATTGTTTTGAGTATTCAGTTGTCTGGTTATCAGGTGATGAATCAAGCATAGGACTTTTAACTTGACATGTTTCAGGATACTGGTCAACCCTACCTTCATTAATGATTTCAGGTTGCTCAGTATGCTGTTGTCCTATAGCAAAGATATTGCATTCAGCAGTCAATTGTACCTCAGCCATTGGCTCTTCGTCATATATGGGTCTGATATCTGCATCATCAGCATCTGTATCATTCCCTGACCTGCTGTTGTCATCTTGCACTGTTGAGTCTGTCCTAATGCTTTCTGTGTCAACCAAATCAGCATCCAATGCTTTACCCGTATCAATCTTACTCTCTTGCGTCTGCATCTGTCTTTTATTCACCCTTCTTTCATACTGTCTTTGATGACGTGTTCTTTCAGCAACGGACTTCTTAACATTACCCAGGTGTTGGAGTAGTGTATCTCTGAAGTGTTGAACCTCGATTCCAGTGTATTCAACAAAGTACGTGTCTGTCATTTGACTGTCATAATCCAATGTAAACTTTGAATCGATGAACTTTTGGAACTGGTTGTTTACCACCCAAAAGGCTATCATGGATCCATCTTCTTGAAATTCATCTTTGTCAAGTTGCTTTTGTAGTTGATCTGCGTTGAGGAGCATTGTTCTTGTGAAAGTATCAACATCTTGACCAAAGAGTGACATGAATTCCCGTTTGAATCCATGTTCGATGCGAGTGCCTTTTGAGTCTCCTTTTGAAAGAACTTGAAGGTGTGAATGAAGAGATCAAAAATATGCCATGCATCTTTCTTTTGCTTTTGACATCTTATATTTGATTGCATGCACATCTTTTGTTTCAGAATTCAAGCTGCATACCCATTGTGATTCATGACAACAAACCAAACACAACATAAATTTTCTTAAGTTTGACCCGTCCAAAACGACTCGCTAGATCAAGTTTTCAAGACTCGGACACTAAAGCATTCTAATGTAAAACGAAGTTTCGGACAACTTTTTAGTTTTAGCCGAGACCTGAAACCAAACAGAAAATGACCAAAATACCCCTGCAAGTTTCTGCAAAAACTTTATTTTTCTAATAAAAATGTAGTATCTAATCCTAAGCTTTTCAACCTGTTAACACACGTTTTCAGCCTTAATTATCCTCGCGGAAAGGTAAAACGGCATTTTAAAAAACTTTTTAGTTTTACTCGAGACTCAAAACTAAACAGAAAATGACGAAAATGCCTTTTTTCAATTCTGCAGCAACTTAAAAAAATTCAGCAAGTGTTGAATTTATTCTTATCTGTTTTTCCAAATTTCAATTGGCCGCAAAACGCTCGTTTTTAAGAGTTACGGGACGTATTACCTATCGACTCGAAGCTACGGACATCTTCTACCATATTCTTGAACTTTAGAAATTGAACAAGAAGAAACTGTGTCATTCTGAAGAACACTTGATGTTTGAGTTTGCATATTGGTATTTGAATTTGACATTCTGATGAAGTTGTGAATGGATATCGGATCTTAAGTGTTATGAAGTGGTGATTGAATTGTGTGATTAAGTGAAAGTAATTAATTTCCACGGGATTTTACAAGTCAAAGATTTAAACTGAGAAATTGAGTTCTTTCGCGGGATTTTACAAAATCGAGAGGAAACCGTGAAAAGTTAACTGTTGTTGTTAAAGTTTGTTGATTAATTGTCCTTGTAGTCCGAATTAAAGTCCTTGAAGTTTGTTTGTCTTGATGTGATGTTTTGATTAAACGGTGATTAATAGATTCCCAAATTCGGTCAAATACCACCTGATGCGCGGTAAGGTCGAAAATTTTTGTGGGAAATTAGGGTTTCAAAACATGGGTTTTCAATGGACAAAACGCAGGAGCAAATCTCAACTTGTAGATAAAACTCAAGAGCAAAACGCAGTGACTTTTGAGCAAAACGCAACGAGTATGAGCAAAACGCAACGAGTATGATCAAAACGCAACGAGTCTGAGCAAAACGCAACACTTCTTGGTCAAAACGCAACACTTGAGCAAAACGCAACGAATATAATCAAAACGCAATCAACTCTTGAGGCAAAACGCAATCAAGAAATTAATTGGGCAGAGTTTCTCTTCGTCAAAACGCAGTGAGGGTCTTCAACTTGTGACAAAACGCAATACACAAAACGCAAGTTCTTCTTTGAGGCAAAACGCAATGGGTCTTTGAATACCAAAACGCAACCTAAAAAAACAAAATGCAACAAGTACAAGTTGGACCACAAGTCGCTTTCAGGCCATACTTTTCTTTGTCTTTATACACAAAACGCAATGATCTTTTAACCAAAACGCAATGAAGAAATGTTCATATAACCCAAAACGCAACCACGAAAAAGTCTTCAATCTTTCATCTAGGCCACGAAATGAATTGTAGAAGCTCAATAGACGATACAAGGACTTGTTTTAAGCACGAAAGTACCAACCTTTAACACCTTGAGCCACGAAATCAAATCAAACCATGGTTTTTTCTTGCTTTTGTATGCGAACCACAACACAAGCAAAAATATAACCACGAATTCAAAACAAGTAAACACTAAACACCCCTTGGCGAGTGATACCAAGTAAAATGAATCCTCACCTCTCCATGGAAGTATGGAGGGGATATATATAGGTCTTGACTCTCTAAACTATCGTAACTAGACATTTTAGGTCCTCTCCTCCTTTGAGTCCTTACCTATTATACTAATGTAATTCTGTATTAGCCGACATATTTTAAAGCTAACAATATATATATAAATATATATACATAATATATATATATATCTATATTATATTATATAATATATATATATATATATATATATATATAATATATATATGTGTGTGTGTGTGTGTGTGTGTGTGTGTGTGTGTGTGTGTGTGCGCGCGCGAGTCTTCCCACTTACCTAACGTTGCCCATGTTCTCCCTCGTATAGATAATGCCGCCAAGAATGAGGACCCGAAGTGCTGGCCGGCTTGCTGCCGAATCACTAGGAGAGGGAACGGGTGAACTGGTTGGTAGAGGTGGAAGGGGTAGAAGACCTAGGGAAGGTAATGATGAGCGTGTTGTGGATTTGAATGGTCAAGGAAATACCAAGGTATGCAAGGAGCTAATGGGAGAGTAGAGGAGTCAATGGGAATGTAGAGGGAGCCAATGAGGGTGCACCCGACTTCTCGATGAAAAAAAAAAAAATACCATTTGCGCCCAGTCAATTGCAAACTAGTCTTACCCCCATGTGGCTCAGGTTTTAGTAACTGAGGAAATGTTGGAAATCAGAATGGTAATGTGGTTAATGAGAACGTTCAGGAGAACGTTGGGAAATGTTGATAGTGAATGGCAACCGGGTAGGTTGTTCATAATAGGAGCTTCTAGCTTTGTAACCCTAAGAAAATATAACGGTAAGTAAGGTGCCTATAGTTCTTACTCGTTTAGGATAGAGAAATGGAGTCTGTGCATGATATGAGTGGTTGAGTATTACCAAAAAGTGAATTGTCCACTGCTAGGTTATTTGTGGGTAAGGCTTTTTACCATGGTGGAACTCTCAATCCGCCACACTAAGCTGGGAAGTTTTGTAGTATGTTCTGGGGAAATACTTTAAGTTATGATGATACAAGAGTTTTGTCCCTAGTCATGAATTCAAAATTGGAATCGATTTGTGGAATCACGGCATGGTCGGGGGTTTGCCATGCTGCGTATACAGATAGGTTCAAGAGTTGGCCAGGTTAGTTCAACATTTGGTAACTCCTGGGTAGAGATGATTGAAAGGTATGTGGATGGCCAGCTCTACAAATCTTAGTTGGTAGCAGCAACGACCCAGACTTTAACAGAAGGCGGTGCAGATTTTCGGTGCACTGACCGATGAGGCTGTTAGGAATAGATCAATTAAGAAGGTTGAGAAAAGAGGAAATGTGGCCGGGAACCTAGCAAGGATAGGAGTGGAAGGGATGATAATAAGAGGACTAGGACTGGGAATGTTTTTGCTACCACTGTAAACCCTGTAGGAAGAGAGAATACGAGTACTTGGCCCAAGAGTACCACCTGCAACTCCTACCATGCACCCGGAGGGCCTAATCGCACATGCCTTCAACTGTAACCACCTTGGTCCATTTGGAAACATGATTGCAGGGTGTGCCGAGAATGTAAACCCTGTCCAATGCTAGAAACCAACGTTAAGCCATTTTATGAGTGTCGGTAGTACCGACCATGTCGGGTCAGCTGCCCACGATTGAATAGAGCACAAGAACCGAAGAAAATCCTCCAAATCAGTTGCGGCTAATAACAGGGTAGGGTCTAGGAAACCAATGGGAACCAGCTAGGGGTAAGGGCATTCATGTTGGGAGCAGAATGAAGCTCTGCAGGATCTGAACAATATGACGCAGGTACTTATTACTTTGAACGATCATTTTCCCACTATCTTTATATGACTCTGGTACCGACTATAGGTTTTGTTTCTACTTACTTTTAACTCATGTTAGGCTTAGAGCCCAGTCGAATTAGGTTTTCAAATATAAATTGAGATAGCTAGCGGGCAACTATAGGAGATGATAAGGTGATTAAGAGGATGTACATAGAAATCTTAGGGTCATGTTTTCGGACACGATTTATCGATACCTTTGGACAGGGGAGATTTGATATGATTATAGGTATAGAACTGGTGTCTAACTACAAGGCTGAAATAATATTCCATGAGAAGGTAAGTAAGGGACATACCACTAACCCGGATGGAAAGTGCTTAGAGTAGCGGAGAGAGAACAAAAGAGAAAGCGAGATTGTGGCTGCTGCTAAGGCTAGTGATAAGAAACAAGAAAAGGTTGTTGTGGTTAGAGATTTTCTTAAGGTATTCCCGGATGATCTATCTGGATTACCGCCTATATGAGAAATTAAGTTTCGGATTGAGTTAATCCCTGGAGCAACGCTGGTAGCAAAGTCTCCCTATCGTTTAGCACTTTCTGAATTAGAGGAGTTGTCAGGGCAACCCAAGGAACTCCAAGACAAAGGTTTCATTTGACCAAGTTCGTCGCCTTAGGGAGCGGTGTTGTTTGTTAAGAAAAAGGATGGTTCTTTTAGGATGTGCATTGATTATAGAGAATTGAACAAGTTGACCGTTAAGAATCGTTATCCGCTTCCTAGAATTGATGATCTATTTGATCAACTGCAAGGGTCACAGTTTTTCTCGAAGATAGATCTTAGGTCTGGATACCATCAGCTGAGAGTGCATGAGGATGACATTCTAAAGACTGCGTTTAGAACTCGTTATGGACATTTTGAGTTCACTGTAATGCCTTTTGGTCTGACTAACGCACCAGCAATATTTATGGATTTAATGAATAGAGTTTGTAAGCCGGATCTTGATAAGTTTGTGATAGTGTTTATAGACGATATCTTAATCTACTCTAAGACTCAGGAGCACTTAAGGTTAGTCTTGGAACTGCTCAAAAAGGAGAAACTATATGCTAAGTTTTCTAAGTGTGAGTTCTGGCTAAGAGAAGTACAGTTTCTTGGGCATGTGATAAATGGTAATGGAATTCATATGGACCCTTGTAAGATTAAAGCTGTTAAGAATTGGAAAGCCCCTAGAACTCCGACTGAGGTTCGTTATTTCTTAGGATTGGCTGGGTATTACCGTAGGTTCATTGAGAACTTTTCTAAGATAGCCAAGTCTCTTACTATCTTAACTCAGAAGAGTAAGACTTTCGATTGGGGTGAGGAACAGGAATTGGCATTTCAAACCTTGGAGGATAAGTTATGTAATGCGCCTGTTCTAGCTCTCCCTGATAGACCAGAAGACTTTGTGGTATATTATGATGCGTCCGGGATAGGACTAGGCTGTGTGTTAATGCAAAGAGGTAAAGTGATAGTCTATGCGTCTAGGTAGTTGAAAATTCATGAGAAGAATTATACTACCCATGATTTAGAGCTGGGTGCGGTTATGTTTGCACTTAAGATCTGGAGACATTATCTGTATGGGACAAAGAGTGTCATCTATACGGACCATAAGAGTCTTCAACATATCTTTAGTAAAAAAGAGTTTAATATGTGACAGCGTCGCTGGATAGAGTTGTTTAGTGATTATGACTGTGAAATTCGCTACCATCCTGGTAAGGCGAATGTGGTGGCTGATGCCCTAAGTAGGAAGGAAAGAGTAAAGCCTAAGAGAGTTAGAGCTATGAATATGATCCTTCAGTCGAGTATCAAAGATAGGATACTAGCGGCTCAGAAGGAGGCTGTGGATGAGTTCGCAGTATTGCAAAAAGGTTTAGATGAGATGATAAAACAAAAAAGTGAGAACTTTGTACTACCTGGATCGAATATGGGTGACTTTGAAGGGTGATGTGAGAACCCTGATAATGGACGAAGACACAAGTTGAAGTACTTTGTACACTCAAGAGCTGATAAGATGTATTATGACCTTAGAGATATGTATTGGTGGTCGGGTATGAAGAAGGATATAGTTGTGTATGTTAGTAAGTGTTTGACTTGTTTGAAGGTTAAGGCTGAGCATCAAAGGCCATCTGGCTTTCTCCAGCAACATGAGATTCCCAAATGGAAATAGGAAGTAATTGCTATGGATTTTGTGACTAAGTTTCCTAGGACTAGTAGTGGGCATGACACAATCTGAGTCATTATGGACCAGTTGACCAAGTCTGCTCATTTTCTGTCTATGCGGGAGGATTATAAGATGGATAGATTGGCTAGATTGTATTTAAATGAGATAGTTGCTAGACATGGTGTGCCGATCTCGATCATATTAGATCGTGATAGTCATTTCACATCAAGATTTTGGCAGTCAATGCAAGAGGCATTAGGAACTCGTTTAGACATGAGTACAGCTTACCACCCTCAGACCGATGGCTAGAGTGAGCGTGCTATCTAGACCTTGGAAGACATGCTTAGAGCGTGCGTCCTGTACTTCGGGGGAAGTTGGGATGTTCATCTTCCATTGGTTGAGTTTTCGTATAACAATAGTTATCATTCTAGTGTGAGATGTGCT
>BQNB010103533.1:0-20696 GCA_026074375.1 Tanacetum coccineum | reverse complement strand
GTCTTAACATATAACTAAATTTTTTACGTCAAACCCCCGTACGTTACCACCAGGTGTCCTAAAACCTTATTAGGGTCCAAAGACATATATTGCATATGGGATGGCCGAAGAACTTAGAAGAGGGGATTCTATGACTAAGCTTCATTGTGATATGCCAGATGCCATATGATTTTATATTCTCTTTCTCATCTCCGTATTCACATTAAAGTCCCTGATATAAAAAGGTGGTTCTGAATCGGCCGGAAATGACAATGAACGTGATGAATTATAGGGCTTTTGTTTGTTGAATGGTAATAGAAATAGACGAGAAGACAGAGCTTAAGTGCTAAATAACCTTCACTCCCTTTTTCACAAAGATCAATTCACGAGAGGGTGGAATCTACAAATTTTGATATGATTTTTTTCCCTACATCCTGGTAGTCAAGATAATGAACGATAAGAATTTTTTTGTACAATTATATAAGGTCTAATACCGGTTTCTCGTGTTTGTACATCTAGAGGCTCAGTATAATGCCATTAAAGAGGACTCAAAAGAGGTGAAGGCCGTTGAATCTGAACCTGAACCTGAACCAAAAACCAAAGTTCTTATGATTAGTTGGGGTACTAAGAAAACAGTCTCACGTTCATGGAGAGAAACAATTTGTTTCTAATAGACAAAAATACACTAAGAACCATACTTAAAACAAATAACAAACATTAAACTTTTTATACAGATAAATATACGTAATTGAAAAAATTAGAAAAAAATCTTGTGCGTGCACGGGCATTATAACTAGTTATATGCTATATGCATGACCTTAATCACATCAACATAGCAATTATATGAAATAAAACATAGCAAATAGAAAGATGTCTGATATGTAGTATTTATTATGAGAAACACAATTCATATAATGGATATATTTGTTTTAAACAACATTCTAAACGAACCAAAACATGCATACTACTTTGATTAAACTAGACACTAGGTGACGCAACTGAACAGCATTTGCAAATGGCGATTGTTGTAAGAATGACTGTCAACATTAAATTACCCCCCACCTTTTGCCGCTCATTGAATCCTCGCCTTCAAATTCTTGAATATATATATTATCCAAGGCCTGACCGTTTCGAAGAAGAAATTTCAAAAACTCTACCTCCACCACTCTTCCTTTAAACCCGTAAATGGTTACGGTGTTCAGTGAGTACTGCACACATGTGACTGCTGAATCCTGTGTTTCCCGGAAGCTGTTTTCTTGAAAGTCGTAAACTTCTGCCAATAATTCTATGGCTAAAGTTCTCACCGCTATGACAGTTTCGTTAAACATATCTATACTGATAGTGAGTGTCTTCAGATTTGAGCAACACTCTAATAGGTAATATATCCCCACGAGTTCTTCCTTGGCGAAATTAACAAAAAGCTTTAAATTTCTTACACTATGAAACTGAAGCAAGTATTCAAAAGAACCAGATCGCCATCGAGATAGAATCTAATAATCAAGTACAATGAAAAATATTGAATAAATTATTAACTCTGCAGGAAACAGTTTCAACCCATGTATTAATAACAAGCCAAACGGGTAAAATCTATAAAAAAGAATTGCTAAAGAGGGAAATGAGTCAAACCAGGGGACGACTCAAGTGCACAAGACATGTATTTCATCAAAAGAACTATAATGTACGATTTCATCAAAAGATGCAATCAAATTAACAAGACATGTATTTCTTTTGACATATTAGTGGACTAACTAGACAACACGATGTATTTGTGTGACCCAAAGTTCGGGACCAGGTTCATTTGAGAGAAATCGGGATTTTTAGCTAAAATTTACACTAGAGGGCAAATGGTTACCTGAATGCACCAACTGGATAGGACGAGTTTTGAACAATGATGTAGACTGTTTAACAGTGTGGACAAATGAACTCCTGCTTCTTGAGATTCATCTAGGAAGTTAATGTCAATTTGCACCGACTGTAACTCATTGGTATTTTGATACGATCTGAAATAATTAATTATGGAATTGATATTAAATAAGTATTAAGATAGTTTTATTTATTTATTAGATATGTTTTATTTAGGTAAATATTGTCATCCGACTTGTTCTACAAGAATATGATTATTATATATAGATGATTAGGGTTGTAATCTTATTAGGGGGAGGAAGAATAGAACAGGTCTAAGGACTTGGAAAAGCTTTCATTTTTCTTTATTTTTGTGTTTTTCTTCATTATTAATAAAATCATCAGCCTGTTCGTATCACATTTCTTATGTGGAATTCTTGAATGCCAACTCCCCTAAAGTGAAAGTCCATAATCTGTGGTGTTATAGTATCTACTTTGTATGTTAACCACCTGGTAGTCAAACAATCGAAAATATATAGATACTTGATCGTGAGGACTTGATTACTCACAAAGAAGTCGTTCTAGAATACATACTTTTCTAAGACTAGGCTTAACAGCACAGGGAATTTGGAGAGGAAGTCTGTAATTTTGTTGTCAAGCAAGGCGACATTTCTCAAACACAAGTACTTGAGGGACTCAAAGGTTCCAAAATAGCCAATCAACACATGTGGATCATGATCCTCAAATTACTAAGGTAGCTGCAAATACGGCCCCGTATGTACCTATACCATATCGTGCGATTTATATGAAATTAGGTTGAATTGCATAAGATTCTAACTTTGAATCAAGCACTATATGGAAAAAACTTGAGGCTAAGTAATTGGGAAGTGGAAAAGTTTTCATAAATCGAAAATAACAACAATAAAAGAAGGAGAAGAATCAGAGGAGGAGGGGCATGTTCCTCATTCAGGTACAACTAAACAAACGACCATAAAATAGGGGGGGGGGGGGATGAAAGCAAGGCTATTGTGGATAAAGTTTGTGGTGGCATGTGTCCGACCTAGAAAACCTAGAAAGCTATTTACCTCGCTTGGTAATGGATTTGAAAGTTTGGATTTACATGAACAATTACAAATCTGCATAAGAATACTCAAAAAAAAAATCAAGACTACTACTTGCGGTTGAAGCACACAAAAGGATACCACAAGAACATGGGATCCCTGAAATCACGTGGCTCAAGATTTCAAAGAACACATGAGAGCAAGTACTTTAAAGGGGCGAGTAATGGATACGATCAGAAATAATTAATTTGGGATTGATATTAAATAAGTATTAAGATAGTTTTATTTATTTATTAGATATGTTTTATTTAGGTAAATATTGTCATCCGACTTGTTCTACAAGAATATGATTATTATATATAGATGATTAGGGTTGTAATCTTATTAGGGGGAGGAAGAATAGAACAGGGTCCCTAAGACTTGAAAGCTTTCCATTTTTCTTTATTTTTGTGTATTTCTATCATTAAGTTTAAAATCATCACCTGTTCTACACATTCTTATGTGGAATTCTAATTGCCTACTCCCCAAAAGCGAAAGTCCATACTCTGTGAGTTGATAGTAGCTACTTTGATAATTTAAACCACTGGTAGTCAAACAATCGAAAATATATAATACTTGAATCGTGATGACTTGATTACTCACAAAGAAGCAGTCGATCTATGAATAACATACTTTTCTAAGACTAGGCATAACAGCACAGGAATTTGGGAGAGGAGTCTTAATTTGTTGTCAAGCAAGGCGACATTTCTCAAACACAAGTACTTGAGGGACTCAAAGGTTCCAAAATAGCGTGTGTTAAGCTGGCAGTATTGCAATGTCATAGCTGAGAGCATGTTTGATATAAAATCTTGACACGACAAATAATATAGGTACTTAGTGTACATCCGCTTCACTCTCAAACCCGTGCTCTCATACATAATTGAGTTGCTTTCGTCAAAGTTCACGTCAAGGTTTTCAATATCTTTTGTAAACATAAAATCTACCCATCTGTTTAACATCAACTCATCCCAAGGATGGTGATGGTAGTTCAATGCAAGGCGGAAAACCTTAATTGTATAGCCTGAATGTTCAAGGAGAGTTCTGCTCACAAATCGACAAAATGTATCTCTTTGTAGTTCTATGTAGTAAATATAGCATATCGTTGGAAGAACGTGACCATGAAATGCACCACAACAGTGACACATCATGTGTCCAGGGAATCGACTTTTTGGTGCTTGAAAGTCTAACACGGGTGCATGGGTCCATAGGTTTTTAAACGTCTTTGAAACTTGGCGCATGTTGTAGATGGCCTATGCACTTATTCTTTGCATGCCAGTTTGCCTCTAAGAAGGCACTTGAGTTTACCATGATTTTGTTTTTCTGAAGGAGTGTTTGGGAATAGGTTTTGTAGTGGGTAAAATGGGTCAAATGTAGTGAAATGCACAAAGTAAAAAAAACACAGAGGTATGTATATGAATATTTTATGTTATAGATGTTTTTTACAAGTTACATTATATACTATGTGAACAGGTATGATGAAAGGGTGTGTTGGTTAATTCTTGAACCAACAGTTATGTCCCTTTATCAATAATTGTCACATAACAACCTTAACTGTCAAATATGCCTGTTGGCCTTTGGCCCAGGCTTCCTAAACGTGCAGGCTTGTTAATTATACAAGTCTTGGGCCTGCACTAAGTCTAATACTAATACAGACATTATCCTAAGTACATATGATCTAAAAGTGTTTCATAAAGTTGAGTAAAGACAGAACAGGCTTATGATCTTAATTCCAACATTCCCCCTTAAGATCATAAGGATGAGATGTTATCTTCTTGCTCCTTTGTCTGCCTTTGTTTCTTGTTCCAGTATGTCTTTTCAAGTGATGATGATATAATCATCACTTGTACTTCCATACGAGCCTTCTTTATCTGATATTGTGTAGGATGGCCTTTTGCAGAATGTGTCCTTGTTTTGTTCATAGTGTGTAGTTTGTTGGATATTGCAGTCTGTTTCAAGCTTTATTCCAAAATGTTCTAGTTTCTCCTTTCCTTTCTGAACAGCCTTTGGTGCACAAGTCCTATCCATGTTCCATTGGTAGGACACAAGACTCTCTGAGTCTTCTTCTACTTTTGTAGGAATCTGTGGTGCCCTTGCTGTCTTGTAATAGGATGTAAAAACATCCAAGTAGGAAATATAGCATCTTTTGATTTCCTCTCCATCTCCTTTTGTTAAACCTAGGATTTCTGCAATAGCATCAAATTCTTGACCAAAATTCACACTAAGGTATCCTCCCATGCAGTCTACCAATTTGTATAGATCAAAGAGGTATATTTGGACTCCATGTATGATTGGTGGAATTGGTCCAGGGAGTTGTCTCTTCAAGTAATGGTTGTAAAACCATTTGAGAACTCTGTCAAATCTTTCCCTGTAAGTGTCCCACCCTTTGCTTACAATTTCATCATTCTTGATTAAGTTTAAGAATGCCACAAACTCATAAAAGGTATGGACTTCTGATGAGTTTATGTTATCTTCTGCCCTTGCCATTTCTCCTTCCTTGTTTGCCCTTTCTTTATCCAAAGATTCAAAATAATCTTCCAAGTAATTGTTGTGCATCTGTCTCATCTTATCTACATTCAATTTATGTCCTTGTTGGTCCTTGAACATGTATTCCAGGATGCATTTGTCTCCCTCAAAAATAATCTAAAAGCCTTGTTGTTGCAACAAGTTTATTAAGAGGATATTGAGTGTAATTTCAGGAGCATAATGCACTCCTGGAATCAAATAAGTATGGCTATCATTCTTGATCCAAACTTCACCCATACCATATGTAAATAAGAACTTCCTTTGACCCTCTAATTTTTCTACTAGAAATTCTTCCTTGAAATTGGAGAAAAAATTGAGATTTGAAGTTAAATGCTTATCTGTTGTATTGCTTATATACCAGAAATCATCCCAAGTGCCTTGATCCGTTCCCTTGAGTATGCCTCTTGTCTTGAAGTGAATAAACTCAGGGTACTTGATGCTGACTTTGGGTTGTTCTTGTTTCTTTGATGGACACTTATTTGCAAAATGTCCATATCCTTTGCATTTGAAGCACAAGATCATACTTTTATCTAGAGTAAACTTTGATTGTGTTGGGAGTACACAATAGTTCCCTTCTGCAGTTTCATCAGAAAGGTTTTGTGCATGTTCTGCTTCATCCTTGATCTTGATAGGACATAATTTAATTATATGTCCCTCCTGCTTGCAGTAGAAACAGTTATATTTCTTGTATTTGTGTTGTGGCATTGAAGAGTTGAAATCTTCAATTTCTTCAAGCTTTTTCTTAAGCATGTCCTTGCAATCCCTTGTTATCTGTTTGATACACTTGCCTATTCTTTCTTCCTTCTCTCTTTTTATCTGCCTTTATATAAAATCCTGTTGTGCTTTCCTCCTTAGTGGCTTCCTTGGATTTTTGCTCTGATACCACTATTGTGGATGGCCTATGCACTTATTCTTTGCATGCCAATTTTCCTCTAAGAAGGCACTTGAGTTTACCATGATTTTGTTTTTCTGAAGGGGTGTTTGGGAATAGGTTTTGTAGTGGGTAAAATGGGTCAAATGTGGTGAAATGCACAAAGTAAAAAAAACACAGAGGTTTGTATACGAATATTTTATGTTATAGAAGTTTTTTACAAGTTACATTATATACTATGTGAACAGGTATGATGAAAGGGTGTGTTGGTTAATTCTTGAACCAACAGTTATGTCCCTTTATCAATAATTGTCACATAACAACCTTAACTGTCAAATATGCCTGTTGGCCTTTGGCCCAGGCTTCCTAAACGTGCAGGCTTGTTAATTATACAAGTCTTGGGCCTGCACTAAGTCTAATACTAATACATACATTATCCTAAGTACATATGATCTAAAAGTGTTTCATAAAGTTGAGTAAAGACAGAAGAGGCTTATGATCTTAATTCTAACAGCGCATTAGTATCCATTGCTTAAAAGGCAAAAAAACTTAAAATCAGGAATAAAATATGATTCGGTAAATAAGTCAAACGATCAATCTCACAGTCATCCTCTTCGGCCCTTTTTTGACTGTCCTTTTTGTTGATGGTGCTGAAGGTGTCTCCACTTGTTCTATCCATCTTCTTGGTGAATAATTATTCTTCTTGATCAGGGTCTGTGGACGCTAGATATATATATATATATATATATATATATATATATATATATATATATATATATATATATATATATATAGTCAGCATTATAAGTTGACGTGAGTTTATGGGCTTTGTGTTGATGGGAGAGAGAAACTTACAGAAACAAATAACCATAATGCTTAACTTCGAGATAAAGGGACATTATCACATGATCACAGATGCTATACAAATCCGTGAGAAGAAAAATATAGAGCTACACGAAGAAACTTTAGCCTACCATGCAAATGAAATAAGTCTTCTACCAAAATACTTGTAAATCACGAATCCTAATACTCAAGCATTTAGTCTATGCTATGTTGCAATACCAGTGCACGAAAGGAGCCCAATTTTGTGTAAAACAACATAATTTTTAGGTTTTCCCCCATAATAACATATAACCTTAGCTTATAATAAGTTTTGGTATAGTGATTCCCAAAATCATATAAAATATGAACCCAATAAGAAACACTCCCGCACCTTCACATAGGTAAATAACAGACTTGATTATTATGTTTGCCTTGTGAGTTGTGAAGGCATATTTAGTTGTGTCGTATTATAATTGACATGGCCGGGTTATAACTTATAAGCTAGCTTTCTGTTGATGGAAACTACGTATAAACTTAGTTTAAACACAGAAACAACGAACTGCAAGTCTTAACTGATCACAAATGTATAGAAATATCATGATTCGTGAGGGAACATATATAGCACAAATGTCAAGAAGGCTACCCTTCAAATTGCTCTTTTTACACGTTTAAGCATTACAATAATTTTTATCTTTATAGTATATGCTTGCTGCACAAAATGATCCCAATTTAGGGTCAAACTGCACATTTTGCTAATTATTTCACTGAGAAAAAGCATAAGCTGTAATTTTTACAAATACTAGTCGGTAGGTGAACCCAATAAAAAACACATGTGTGTGTCAAATAGATAGTGGTAGTGTTACAGGGTATGCTTATCAAACACACTTGACTATGACCTTTATCTTGTGAAGGCCGAGTCAGTTTATCCATAAGTTTATGATAACAAACAAGTTACTATATACTAAATAAGTTTATGATAACAAGTAGTGGAGGTATGTCTTTTAGCTTATATGAACAGCACACAAGTAGTTTATCTAGGCAAAGGTGATCTTAAACTAAACGGAACATAGAATACGTATGAAATATAAATTAAAAAAACAATTCCTTAATAAACAGTTTACTCTTCTTTCTTTCTTCGGAGATTCTTTTCTAAATCTCTCCGTCTTAGAGATTATTCCAAATATAGACTCGATAACTAAATCATTAGACGATGCTTGACACTAAAATCTATATCAGATTTACTAAAATGTAATGAACAATAATAGAAACAGAAAAAAATCTCATATCTAGCACATTATAAAATTTTGGTCCTGCCAACGCCAACACAACATCACTCCACCAATTCACTATACAATCAGTTCAATCCAATCTAACATACTTCCCGCTATCATCCCCCCCCGCCCTCCGCCATCCACTACCACTCAAAGGTGCATGTATATATATCTGAACTGAAAATCCAATCTAAACATTCTTTTAATGGAAAATTTACCTTGCGGTTTGGGAAGGATCGGAGGAAGAGATCGGAAGGGATTAGAGGACAGTAAATGTGAATGTGACTACTTGAGAGTAATGAGTTGAGGTTGATATAAAGGGTGAGTGTGTCGAAGCGGTGAGAAAGTATGTAAAAGTTCTGTATTACCCATTCGGAAAGTCGAAGCGGTGAGAAAGTATGTAAAAGTTCTGTATTACCCTTTCGGAAAAGATTACGTCGTCCTCTTAGTAAAATGTCCAACCACAATTAGTAATTGCACCGATACACATTACTTTTCTGTACTTATCTTTTACAAAACTGCTTTAGTGGGGTGTTTGGAATAGCTTAAGCTTTTTCATTTTTAAAGGACAAAATCCATTTTGACTTGTTTGGATTGCTATGGGCTTATGGCTTATCTACATATATTAAGCCATAATAAGCATAGCTGGAATATGCAACCTAAACACCCCTTTATTAGCCAGCATTTCCTAATATTGTAAAACATCATGTGGTTAAACTAAACTAATAGTATAATCCAATGGATACTATCGAATTCACATTCGGAACGAAAAGCTAAAACAACTACATACATTAAAAACCACGCTGTATTTGTGATTTTATTTTCACATACATTAAAAACCACACTGTTTCACATATTAGGAATTAGCTTACCATTTAGAGAAAACCTCCACCTCAGTGGTTTCTTGATGGAACTTACTAAAGTTACCAAACAGCCTCAAAAACACGTATAGGCAGTTTCGTAAAAAAGTTAAACTTTTGGTTTGTGTTACAAAAGATTTGATCACAGAGTCTCAACAATAAGCTTTGTTCTTGTGCTCAAATGGCGTCCTTAATCTTAGAGTACAATACAGGCACTCTCAAACAAAGAAAACACCCACTTAACTTTATCTAGTTATCCAAACACCCCTAGACTTATTTTCCAGATGGAGATCATATGAGGCATTAGGCAATAATCAGCCCATTTTGCTTAAAAAGGCTCTTAATATAAGCAGTAACAATAATTGGCACACAATACCTTTCCTCGGCTGGACCAATCGACTTGCTGCAAGGCATCGTATTTCGTAGACTTTCAAAGATTTGTTTGAATGGTTTTCCATCTGCTCTTTCATTTCAAGTCGTACTGCTTCAACTCATGATTTAACTTCGGCTTCTATTCTAGCTTTCTTATTTTCTAGAATGCAGATTACCTCAGCCCGTGGTGTACGTGGATCAAATGCACCATCAGCAGTCTCATATACTTATACAACTTTTTCTTTGATATTCTCGCAGATATCGAATGCCACTTTTTCTTCCTTTGAATCACGCCATTCGCCTTTTTCTGTCTGTCTTTTATGCACATTTTCAATAATCACAATTTGAGTTGGCCTATTTTTTAGGCCAGATGCACTTATAAAAAATTGATTGCTTTTAAAAAAAATTAACACTACAACACAAAAATAACTAATAAATAATAAAGATCTTTTTCATAAAGCCTAGATATTTAAAACAAGATATTTCATCTCGTCCTCAATCCTCAACAAGTTACTTCCATTTCTTCATAATAAAAATGCAGCCCACATTGCGAAAAACCAAATGAAATACCCAAAATAAAAGTCGGAGCAGTTTTGGGTAGAAGAACTTGCATCACCCGATTTTCGCGATAAAGCCATAGGAGTACTAGCCGAAGATCCTTCAGTAGGTTGAACCGGTGGCCTTGCCTCTAACGGACTTGCTGCAACCGGTGGCGTTGCCTCTACATACCAAAAGATTAAAAATAAGACCCTTTGCAGACGTCTTTTTCACAATTAAAGTGAAAAGTAAGGGAGCCGAAGTAAAAGTTTACTATCTTTAACAGGTCAAATAAGGTTTGTTCAAACCTCCTAATTGTTTTCTCGTTTAATCTAATATGATTTGTATATAAAAAATCCACTGATTTAAAAGGCTTACATAGTTCTTTGAGTTTTGGTAGAGGAAATAAATATGGTTTACTGAAAGGATGGGTCAAATGCCATTAAAGTGGATTGAAACTGCAAGGAGAGGACCGGGTATGTTATGATACGACAATTGCAATTATTTCACATTAGTAAAAGCGTAGCTAAAGATTATCGTAGAGCTAAGAGAATGATAGCGCATATTCAAGACATCACAAATGAGTATGAGAGATAACTAAAGATAAAAAAACATAAGAAATGAAATATACCCAAGCACATATATGTCAGCAGGTTTGATGCCTTCGTCTAGATATATCAGATAGGTAGACATAGCCTTCTAAGGCTCGGATGACTTGGCTCAACTTGGGCCTGCGGCGAGCTAAGTGTCGGACACATGATACCATCCGGACCGAACCAAAGTTAACATTTTTCGCATTTTTCTGATATTCATTAAGTGCATAGAACATGATTTGGAACAAAGATTGGTTTTGTTTGATATTATAGTCTTATAGACATGGACCCCGGTCAAATTTTGACTCTAGTATTGAGCTTTTAGCTCTGAACCTTTTCGACTATATTTATAAGCTAAACTTAGTAACCTTGCAGAACGCAGGCTCTAATTTCCAAAGGAATAAGGAAAAATATCAAATAAAAAAAAAAAAAATGCATACATGTAAAAGTTTTTCTTAGAGCGGGGGTAATCGAGCGACAAATGGATTCCCTGAGACCTCAAAGGTCAAACCTTCTCTTCTGCACCTTGTTTGGCAACTCCATAGTCCATGATCATCAAACCTTGATCTCTTGGCTAAAATGCGCTAGCAGTTCCTATAGCATAACGCGTTGGATAATTATTTTCAAAACATACATTAGTCAATTTTGGATCAAATCTTAGGAAATTTGGAAGAGAGATTTTTGTCCCACATAGACAAAGGAATGAAATCAACATGGGTTTATAAGTATCTTTAATTGTTTATTTATATCTTGAATTAATTTGTTATGATGGCCAACAATTATAAATATATATAAAAGAGCAGAAAGTCGTAACTTGAAATAAAAAATTCCCCCATGCATGACTTTCGAAAAAAAAATATATATTTTCAAAACGCTGAACTTTAACCTATTTACGGCTTTTTTATATAACAAACTTTATTTATCAAATATGAAACGGCTTTTTTATATAACAAACTTTGTTTATCAAATATGAAACGCATATCTACCGATTCATTCGGAAAAAAGTGTTATTCAAAAGATCATCGAATTGCGAACAAAACGAGCCCAATGTTGCACTGCTTTTGACATGCGTACGATTTTATAAAAAAAAAGTTGAAGTTTAATATATATATTTAAAAACCGAATTTCCAAAACGCTCTCTGAACTTTAACCTATTTACGTTTTTTTTCATATTTTTAAAATTTTAATTTTCAAAACGCACCCTCAACTTTCCCCAATTTACGACTTTTCAATAATACAAACTTTATTCGTCAATTACGGAGCGCATATCTATCGCTTCATTCGGAAAAAAAAATGTCGCTGAAAAGATCGTCAAATTGCGAACAAAACGAGCCATATATTGCAATGGTTCTGACATGC
Source organism: Tanacetum coccineum (assembly GCA_026074375.1). NCBI lineage: Eukaryota > Viridiplantae > Streptophyta > Magnoliopsida > Asterales > Asteraceae > Tanacetum > Tanacetum coccineum. Next base: position 8,567 of record BQNB010103533.1, on the reverse strand, counting down.
GTACGATTTTATAAAAATTGTTGAAGTTTAATATATATTTTAAAATGTTTACGGAAATAGTCTTTAGGGTTATCGTTTCATTGCAAGGTGAGTCCCAATCGCTGAAAAATAGTACTTGGCAGTACGCGGGTGACAAACCTCGCTTATATAAAACACCAGTGCACAGTAGCACAGTGTTTTAGAATAAAATATTCCTCAACGCACACGTCCTGAGGTAAAAAAATCCTTTATATATTTTCAAAACGTACCCTGAACTTTACATATTTACGACTTTTTTAGATAACAAACTTTATTTATCAAATATGGAGTGCATATCTATCGAATCATTCGGGAAAAAAATATCACTCAAAAGATCGTCGAATTACGAACAAAACGAGCCCAATATTGCACTGCTTCTGACATGCGTACGATTTTATAAAAAAATGTTGAAGTTTTAATATATATTTTAAAAACACCGAATTTCCAAAACGCACCCTGCACTTTAACCTATTTACGTTTTTCTTCCATATTTTTTTAAACTCACTTTTCGAAACGCACCCTCAACTTTCATCTACTTACGACTTTTCATTAAAATAATCTTTATTCGTCAATTACGGAGCGCATATCTATCGATTCATTCGGAAAAAAAAATTCGTTGAAAAGATCGTCGAATTACGAACAAAACGAGCACAATATCGCAATGGTTTTGACATTCGTACGATTGTATAAAAATTGTTGAAGTTTAATATATATTTTAAAATGTTTACGGGAATAGTCTTTAGGGTTATCGTTTTGTTGCAAAGTGAGTCCCAATCGCTGAAAAATAGTATTTGACGTTATCGGCTGCTGCAAAAATAGTCCTGCGCGCTCCGTAGCAACGCACGAGTGACAAACCTCGTTATGTTTTGCATGGCTGTATATCATAACGTCTGATATAATTCAAATGATATTGATTAAACAATTGCAATTACGTTGGATATAAACCATCGTGCCCTTTCATTTGTAACTGTCAATAACAATTGTGACTATTTGAAGCGTCACATTGTTTAAAGGGTCATGACTATTGGGTGGTTTTGTGACAGAAAATAAGAGTCACTAAAAGTGTCAGTTTGGTATTTTAAAGAGTCACAAAGAAACCTATAAATGACAGCTAGCCCATTCCAGCGATTTCTATTCATTCAACATCCTAATAATCATATAAAAAATACATCTCTTCCTTTACCCGATTGGTATATATTATATTGCTATAGAGATATAATTTGTAGTGCCTTGAAAACCTCGATAACTCGATAGTTCATCTGGATTATCACCACTTCGTGTAGTTTGATAATTGCTACATACGTTGCTTCATTGTATCTTGGGAGGCAATTCATCGGTAACCCAAAACACGATTGTTTAAAAGAACGGTGGGGGCGAAATTGCATTAAGGTTAGAGAGAACTCGCCTTGAAGTAACAAGTAGTAGTATGAAATACATCATCATAAAACCATCTTTATCAAACCCTGAAACTAATTTACGAATCAAGATGGCGTCCAAGAACTTGATGCAAATGTCAACTAACATAGTGAAGTTGGACCGTTTCGATGGTGGAAGTTTCAAGCTTTGGCAAAAGAAAATGCAATTTCTTTTAGCACCATTGAAAGTTGCATATGTCCTGACCAAACCGTACCCCGAGGAATCCGAAAATGAAACCCTGGCTGCGTCCCGTGAGCGTTTCAAGTTCGAAAATGACGATTTTATTTGTTGTGGACATATCCTCAATGCTATGTCAGATCCGCTCTTCGACATAAATCAGAACTATTTCACGGCTAAGGAACTTTGGAATGCTCTCGAGGAATGTTACTTCACGGAAGATGCAACAAGTAAGAAATTTATTGTTTCCAAATTTAATTCTTACAAAATGGTAGATTTACGTCCAATAATGGACCAAATTTATGAACTTGAGCACATTCTTAGTATGTTTACACAAAACAACATGAACATGGATGAATCCATACAAGTGGCATCCATCATTGACAAACTCCCATCCACTTGGAAAGATGTTAAGAAAAAACTTAAACAGCGTAAGGATGATTTATCCTTAAAAGACCTTGGCAAGCATCTTCTTATTGAAGAACAATATCGTTTGGAAAACAAAACAAATGATGACACATCCAAGGTACACGTCGTGGAAGAAAAGGGAGAATCTTCCAAAGCTGGTGGAAAGAAACGTAGACATGATAATAAGGACAAAAAGAAGTCCAAAAAGAATAAAAAGGATGTCATCTACTACAATTGCAAAAAGCCGGGACATTTCAAGCGAGAATGCCGCGCCTTAAAAAAGAAACAGGATGGAGGAAATGATAACAAGAACAAATATAATAACTTTGTTGCAATGATATCCGAAGTGTTCTCGCTCGAAGAAGAGAAATCTTAGTGGGTGGACTCTGGAGCCACCCGACACGTGTGCAAGCTTAGTTGTGGGTGGACTCTGGTGCCACCCGACACAGGGTGCAAACGACAGACCCAGCACCATGTTCTAAAACATAGGAGAGATTTCATTCTTTATGCTCTACATGGGAAAAAACCTCTTAAACTGACAGAGTGAAAAGGATTAAGGGATAATTAAAATTGATTTGAGTGTTTACTTTCTTGGCAACTACCTAGTAAAACCTTAATGATGTCCTTCATGTCCTAAATGTCTGTCAGAATTTGGTGTGTAGATCACTCCTGAACAAATTCGGCTTTAAACTTTTCTTCGAATATGATAAGTTCATCTCTTCCAAAAGTGGCATAGTTCGTTCGGCAAAGGCGTATCATCACTGGTGGAATGTTTTAAAGTTGAACATTAAAAGGATGTTGTAAATAGTAGTGTTTTATAAACAAGATGTAAACATACTGATACTATAGCGAAGCTATGATTGCGTCTGCGTGGATATTGTAACTAATAACTGATGCTATCAATAAAATGCTCTACTAGTTCTTATTCTCTGACTCTTCTTTTTTATGGCATCATGTATAGATTTAGGTCACATGTTTATTTTAATGCATTATATGAGAAATTATGGTAATGCCAAATCTAATTCCTAAGCTCTTAGATTATAAAAATGATAAATGTCAAAATGAATGCATTAGATTTACCTGGGCTACCTTTTACGACAATTCAAAGATCTTCTAAAATCTTAGAATTAATGCATAGTGATGTATGTGCCATTACTTGATGCCCTACACCTAATAATTAGTGGGAAAAAGTCTTTTGCTAATTTTATCGAGCGATTACTCATGACATTTGCTATGTATATCTTTTACATTAAAAGATGAAGTTCCCTGAAAAATTTAAGATTTAAAAAATAATTGATGGAAGTAGAATGACTGTGTGATACTAAGAATTAAATGTCTTATCGGACTTAACGAGGTGATGAGATACTTAATTCTAGATATTTAAAGTCTACGGGAATTGTTCCCAAGTTAAGGCTCCGTATACAAAAATCAAAATAAAACATAAAAATAAAAAATCACATCAAAAATGGCTATGATGAAAGATTAAGAATTCACTCTTGCATGGATTTGGTAACTCTATGATGTCCCATTCTTGAGAGTTAGTTTTAAGATTTTCTAGGGGTGAAGCCCCCAGTCTATTACAGCATTGTTCCTACTTAGACAGAAGTATCAAGCTAAGAGGAGTAATGAGGAGTATTAAGACTCCATATGAGTTATGGAACCGAAGAAATCCAAAACTATACTATCTTAGGATATGGGGATGTAGGGCCATTGTCCGACTCCCTGAGTCGAAGAAAAGAAAACTAGGAAACAAAGGCACTGAATGCATATTTGTAGGTTATGCCAAAAATAGCAAAGCTTAAAGATTTATAGTAGTAGAACCAAATGATCTAATTTCGGTTAATACTATTATTATAACAACCAGTAATTTTCATCAATGTAATTATCCATATATTAAATTAGATGTACTGTAATATCTATCTATTATATATATACCACCTTTTTACAGGGAAATTTTTGCTTTATTCTATTATGTAACGTTAGTTTATCTATAATTAAAGCTAAACAGAGCTCACGCCCATACAACCAATGCCATCTTATTTCTATGTTTATATCATGTAAACCTTCTAATATGTCTAGTCGAATGTCTCCTTATAAAATTCATTTTTAACAAAACATTTCTTTTTATACGTGGCCCATTTACAAAGATTATTTCATTAAGAAAAAGGACTTTACTTTAACGTTTATATTCAAAACCTAATTATATGTAATGTATACATATGAACTTGAATGTGCAAACTACTCTCAGCCCATATGTACAATGTGTACAATGCATAATTATTTGAATTATATTTTCCCTCCAAGTCAATGTTATTCTAAGACCCTTCTAAATATCAAGCGACATAATTCAACAATGCATTGATTTGAATTATATTTTCCCTCCAAGTCAATGTACAAGGCCTAAATACTCAATGTACAAATCAACAATGCATGAATTCAAATAAGCTCATTTTCTACCATTTTCATTTTAGATTTTGTACCACCACTTTAGCACAAGGTACAATACTCAATGTACAACTTCTAAACCTTAAACCTAAACCCTAAGTTATCCTAAAACCCTAATCTAAAACCCTAAACCTTAAACGAAACCCTAAACTAGTTTTAAACACTAATTCAAAAACATTTAACTTAAACCTAATCTTAAACCCTAATCCTAACATTAAACCTTAATCATAAACCCTAATCCTAACACTAAACCTAATCCTAAAACCCTAGTCTATCTTAAACCCTAATCCTAACTCGAATTTAAAACCAAAAACCCTAAACCGAAACAAAACCAACCCGACACCCCTTGTTTCATTTTAACCCATTTTAATCAAACAACACCTCAAGCTAGCATCCTAGCACCACCATGACCTCACCACCATGTCACCAAGCAACCACACAAGCACCTTACTCACCACCTTGGCCACCAAGTCTTCTTGTCACCTCTTTGTCACCCCATATTAGCTAAAAAGATACACTCCTAGCTCTCAATACTCAGCATTCTAGCAGCCCTTAGTCATCTCCCTACAACACTTGACCACCACACCAAGTTACTTGGTCACCAAGGGTCTTTCGACCCTATATATAGCCGAAACTCCTACCTCATTCAAACACACCTCAAAATTCATCATATACAACGATGGAGTTCTAAACAAAGCTAAGGAAGATCAAGTGAAGTCCCTAAGATTTGAATTAAAGCCAAGAATCAAGAGAAAGAAGCCATTGAAGGCGTTTTCTAGGCGTACAAACCCAAAACCCTCTTTTCGACTCATTTAAGCTCAAGTAAGCTCAAAATCTTGTTCCATAAACTTATAATCTGTTTTAAAACATTCATAAGGTTTGTTAGATCCTATATAAACTCTTGTTTAAGCCTTGAATCCTCAAACCCATGCATTTTTGGTTAAAACCCTAAAAATGACTCGTTTTGATTTTCTAGCTAACGAATCATTTTTCTAAACTTTTGTTACGTTAAAACATCTTATTTTTGCTTATTCTAATAAGCTATAACCTGCAAAATTGATTTCTAAATCAAAAATACCAATATTATGAATTTTAGACTAAAAACGATACATTTTCCATGCATAGGGGTATATATCGTAACTTTCTATAATTTATAACTAGAGGGGCTGAAAATGTTATATTCCTAAAGATATAACTATGAAGGGATATTTTGCCAAGTTCTAAAGTTAAAGGTTTAAATTATCTATACTTTATATATAAAGGACTAAATTTGTAAAAGTTTATAAATCAAGGGTTTATATTGCCATTTTTGTATTCCTAAAAATATAAAATATATCCTAAAAATATAAAATATAATACTGTTTATATAAATTTAATAAATAATATATATAGTAAATATTATGATAATTGATTTTATTAAAACCAGACACATGTTATCGTTATGATATCGATCGACGCTATTATAAAAACAATTCGTTTACTATATTGTAACATAATTTTCATTCGACTAGTTTTTGAAGTAAACGCTATATATCTTATCTGTTATCTACTATTACTTGGGACATTTCATGTGAGGAGTTTTTATTTGGGTATACATTTGACGAGTTTGCTTGGGGATTTAGATTTAAAGTTGTCCTGGCTCCTCATAACGATTTGATGTGGTGACCTTAGTGAATGTTTGATAGCTTTAGTCTTCTCATATTTGCCCGAACTCAGTTGATAAATATTTCCATAAATTAATAAATCAATAGTAATTTTCTATGATTAACATCATGTAGTTTTGAAACATTAAAATATAAAACTCAAGATTGACATATTTCCTCAGGTTGCTTGTGAATTAAGGCCGTTACTTTATTTGATATACTTTTGCACTTAATCAGATTTTCCACGATTAAGCCAGTGAGTTTTCATGAGCCTCATCATTTCAATCGTTAAATGTTTTTATAAACCTCGCCCCCTTTTTTCCCTCGACGAGCGAGCTGATACATGCGTATAAACCCGTATGAACTGCAAGTATTTTTCTTAACTGTATGCCCTATCTGTTTGCATTATTGCCATATGTAGTCCTATACTTTTTTTTTCCAACTGTATGCTATCCTGATATATTATTGCCTAAGTCCTTACTTTTGCCATTAAGACCCCACTATCATGAACCGTTAATTACTTTTCGGAGTAAGCGTGAATGCTGTGAATAGATCTATTTGGGACTGAGCTTCCCCATTGGTGTACCTATACTTTCTGGTAACCAAACGCACTTCATTTGAATCACTATGCGGGTGTTTGGCAAAGGCACCCGTTGGGGCAACTTCTTGTGATTATTGATTATCTCAAGGTCTCGGTGTCATGAGCTTAGGGCAATAATACTGTTTTCTATAATAATTGTACTCATTGCAATTATTACACTTATGGGTGTATAACAACGTAACCCACTATTGAACTTGTATTCAAACTGTTTAACATAAACCTATGAATTTCACTCAACCTTTGTGTTGACTTTTTAGCATGTTTATCTCAGGTAACTGAACATCTTATGGCACGGAGTGGCACGGACTTGAAGATGGCTAAACTGTTATCATTCAAACTTTATGTTTCTAGATTTTGGGACCTCTTTTTCTGTAAAACTCTGATGAATAAATGAATGATAACTAAATTTTCCAAAAGCGTCTCTTTATGAGTGGTTTTCTATGATTATGACTGTTGTACTATGAAGTAATACCTCAGATTAGCTTCCGCTGCTATATTTGTCAAAATTGGGGTGTTATAGATTGGTATCAAGAGCCACGGTTATAGAGAACAAGGTTGAAACCTTAACTATAACTACTTTTCTTTTTTTCCATCCAAGAAAGTCCTCCGTGCCACTTTATCTCCCGAATAGTATGTAAAGATACATAACTATTATACTATTATATAAATAACTTATGTTATTTACCGCTGGGTTGTTAACAGAGTGATGTCTTCTCCCAACCTTCCTACTTCCAATATTGAGGATGTTTTTTCCTCTAACTTTCCGGACTATATCCCGGCTTCCGCGAACTATTCCCCGACTTCACCAGGAAATACTTATTCTAGCTCTTCAAATAACTCATTTGGTTTAGTTCCAATAGCTTCACCAACTCTTTTACTTTTTCATAATGACCCCTATATGAAGGTCATGCAAGTATATTATTCTAAAGAATTACCTACTCCACCGCCAACTATTATGCCTCCATCTCCAATGCTATCACCAATGTTTAATCCTCAAGAATTATTTCTTCCTGAGGAATTATTGCCACCTAAGAAACGAGGTCATGACCGATCATCCTCCTCTACTTCTGCCCTACCTCAAGAATTTGAGATGGGAGAAATCTCTCGTAAGACAAGTTTAGAACGTCATGAGGAACAAATTGAGAAAATTTTGAATCACCTAGATGAGCTCTCTCTTGACCGCATTGAGCACATGAAAGACAAAATAGAAGGTCTTGGAAAAGGTTGGGTGATCATACACCAAGATTTTGACAATCTGGAAATTAACTCCAAGAGGCTCGTACTCAAATTTCTAAACTTCAAAGAAAGCAAATAGGAAATAACAGCAAGATTGCTCTGGCTCGCTTCAGGATTGCTAATCTAGAACAAATCATCGAAGATATCCAGGTTCATCACCAAGCAGATAAGGAAAGTCTTCTGGATGCAATCTATGAACACAAGAACAGCCAGGAAGGACCATCAGACTACTAGATTAGATACTAGTTATAGTTTTTGTTAGAACCTAGCCACGAGATGTGTGGTATAAACAACAACACTTGTCAAAATTTGACTATGTACAGTACCAAGGAAAATTGTTCATGATATAATATAATGGTGATCCCATTGTACTTCATTACTCATCCTATATTCTATATTACGATCTCTCATCTCCGTCTTCATCATTAGAATCTTCATTACCGGTTAAATTAACTAACTACCATATCTAGACCATCCTTTTGATAAGTTTATCTCCACAAAGTTAATTATCATTATGAATCATACCGTGACCCCTAGAAAATGAACTAATAAGTCTGATGCTAGTTAGAATTCATATTAAATAAGTATCTACAATATCACTATTGTTAAAAATGCTTAAAGTT
>BQNB010103532.1:4533-24016 GCA_026074375.1 Tanacetum coccineum | reverse complement strand
GAAAAGCAAATTTAAAACGGTAAAACTATTCAAACCCCCCTTCTAGTTTTCTACAATTAGCATCAAGAGCTAGGTTACCAATTTTTTTAAAATATATTATATTTTAAATCTTTAAACCATAATGGATTCAGAAAACTACAAAGAGGGTCAATCTATGCAAAGATCGCCTCTCTTTGAGGCTAATTGCTTTATATATTGAAAAAATAGATTTGAAACTTATGTGAAGTCTAAGGATATTCATCTTTGGCATATTATATTGTATGATGATTACAAACCTACCATTAGAAATAAGGATACCGGTAAGGAAGAAGTCATTCCTTATGAAAAATATAAAGAGTCTCATAAGAAAATGATTTCTAAATATGATGAGGCTAAAATGGTTTTATACAATGCTTTACCTATAAAGGAATATGAAAGAATATTCATATGTAAAATCGCTAAAGATGTTTGGAACTCACTTATAATCACTCATCAAGGTAACAAACAAGTTAAGGATAATAAAATAGATTTGTTTGGTCAAAAATATAAAGAATTTGTTATTTCCGATGATGAAACCATTGATTGCGCATTTGCTAGATTTAATACTATTATTACATCTTTAAAATCACTTGACGAATCATTTTCAAGTCGTAATCATGTGAATTCTTAAGAGCTCTTCCAACTAAATGGCGTCCGAATGTGATGGCGATAGAAGAATCTAAGGACTTGTCGACGCTACCTCTAGATGAACCCATCGGCAACTTAAAAGTCTATGAGGTAGTGCTCGAGAAGGACTTGGAATCTTTTAAGATCAAGAAGGAAAAATAAAAATCTCTTGCTCCAAAGGCAAGGAAAGTATCAAGTGACGAAGAAGAGTCATGTTCGGGCAGTGATAAAGAATATGCCATGGCCGTAAGAGATTTTAAAAGAAGAGGAAAGTTTATCCGTCAACCTTACGACGACAAAAAGAATGCCTGAAAAGTAAAGGAGGAGAAGAAGGGAAAAGAGGAGCGAAGATGCTTCAAGTGTGGTAACCCGAATCACTTCATAAATGATTGTCCTAAACACTCTTTTAACGACCAAAAGGCCTTTGTTGGAGGACGTTGGAATGATAGTGAAGAAGGAGACGACTCCAAAGATGAAATTTGTCTCATGGCACTTGACAACAATGAGGTACTTTTTGGCTCTCTCTATTATAGTAGCTCATCTTTAAATAGCGAGTCATTACAAAATGAGTACAACAAGTTATGCAAAATTAGTCTTAGGATAATAAACAAAAACAAACTTTTAAAAGCTAAAAATGAAATTTTAAACAACGAGGTTTGTGATCCTAAAAACAAGTTAGAAAGACTAGAGAAGAACAAGGAAATTAGCGTAGAATGTGAATTTTGTGATAAACTTAATTCCAAGATTGAGTCACTATCCTTAAAGCTTGCTAGGTTTGAAAATAGTAGCCATTTCCTATAAGAAATGATAAAACAAAAACGGAAAAATTAGGCCAAGTAGAAAACAAAACGTCTACTGTAGAACCGGATAACCCGGTTCCCTCTGCAAGATAACCGCCAGTTCAATCGTAGGGAACCGACTCTCTATAGAGAATTGTGAAAATTTTGATTCAAACGTAATATAAAGAAATAGTTCAATACAAATAACTAGGAAGTCTTTATTAAATACCACTGTAGGAAATATAAAACAAACACCGGCTTTGAAACTTGGTCAAGGACTAGGAAGAAGCAAAATCCAAACACGCCCTAAAATACCCCATAGGAGACCCAACACCTTATACCCTAAAAGTGATTATCACCAAGTCGGTTGGAACTATTCAATACAACATGGATATCAATTCCAACCTCCTAACTTTGGCCCTTGGGGATCTTGTCCACCATATCCATACATGAACCAACCAAATGTCATGTATAACGCTAACGGACCCATGAGATATTGGGGACCAAATGCTTGAGTTCTTTTGTGATTTTAGGTACGCCTAAAAGTCAAATTAGAACCGGATGAAGGGATAAAAGATAGTGGATGCTCAAGACATATGACGAGCAACAAGAATCTCTTCTCAACCTATGAAGCTATTAATGGAGGTAACATAGTGTTTGGTAGTAACACTAAAAGAAAGATCATCGGAAAAGGTATGATTACTCACAACTTCACATAACTATCCATGATGATAGCCATGTAGTAATTTTATTTAAGAGCTTTTAACTTACTTAGCATAGGTCAAAATGTGATAAAAAGTGCAAGGTACTCTTTAGTGAAACCGGTAGTGAAATTCTTAAAGACGGCATTACCATAGGAAGAGGGATTTGGAAAAATGGTCTTTATATAATGAAAATGGTGAATTCACCTAAAGATAGTTTTTGTCTAACTCAATAGATGATACTTCGACCTTATGGCATCGAAGATTCACGCCAATATGCGACTTATTCAATCGCTATCATCTAAAGAGTGTTAAAAGTTACTATACCAAAGGCGAAAAGTTGAAAAAAACATTTTTGTGACGCTTGTAACATAGGAAAGCAAGTACAGGAAAAGACAAATCCAATAAGGCTAAAACATGGTTTTCACTAACAAAATTGTCCTAGAACTGTCTACATATGGACTTGTTTGGTTCGTCGACCGTTCAAAGATACGGATGTAACTTCTACACTTTGGTTACTGTCGATGATTACTCAAGATACACTTGGACTAGATTCTTAAAACATAAAAATGAAGCGTTTGACCATTTTGAAATTTTAAGTAAGAAAATTCAAGTCCAAAAGGTTGCCTAATTATTTCAATTCGTACTGATCATGGTCGGGAATTTGACAATGAAGTACAATTTGGAGCTTTTTATAATGCTAACGGTATCACTCACAACTCTTCGGCTCCACGTATTCCAGAATCAATTGGGGTAGTTGAACGTAAAAACCGGACTTTACAAGAAACAAGTCAGACTATGCTTAATGAACAATCTATCCCTCAAAATTGTTAATACAAATAATGCCTAAAAACGTTATTTATATTTTTCGACTCCTCTACGTTTTAAAGATGACAAAATGTAAAAACATTCACGATAAAAATAAACGTTTACATGTTATTAATCGTAAATTTCCATTTCGACGTAAATCACTTAAGGTATGAATAAACAAATCATTAAATATGATTAGTGATCAAGAAAATAATTTTTCTTCTTAACCATCACATTTCTAAAAAACTATTTTTACAAAATTAAAAAAGTACAAAATAGTTTTATTAACAAAAAATAATGTTTTATTTAAAAAACAAAGGTTTGAATTTAGTTTTTCCCCTAAAACAGAAAACAATATACTAGGATCAACCTTCCTCACAAAAAGACAAAAATTGGAGCGTCAGTCTGGTGACGGCTCCCTTAGTGGCTAGATGGCCCCCAGATATATCTGGGACCGCTACCAGAGAACGTTGGATTTTCCTGTCTATAAATATTACACTTCTTCCTGTAGAAAAACAGACCTCTTTGCACAGATTTTTCAAATTCCTCTCTCTCACTAAAACCTTCTTTCTCTCTCTAAATCTCTTGACACTAACATAGTTTAATCTTGTTTCAAGTTATCAAATCTCATTTTCTACCTTCTTCCTTCTTCTATCAAGTGCAAGAGAAGAACACTCGTATTCGCGCAAGTAAAACGAAGTGTATAGATTTCATGATTTCTTCTCATCTCTCTAAGCTTCAATAATCTTTGGATATCTTGTGTGATTGTGTAAATCAGATAGTGTATAAATCCGATAGTGTAGATCTTGTGATTGGTTAGTGTCGGTGAAGTTGTAGATTGGTTCGAGCTAAGATTATGACTCGACATTTAGCTTAGTGTCGGAAAATAACGTAAGCGACGTGTAAACGGTTTTCTCCGCCTAAGGGACTTGTTTGACATATAAATATCGAGTCAGATACTCGACGGAATAAGTAGGGTGAATAAGATCTCGTAACCAAACCACTAAATCAAGGTGTCTTGGTTGTATCCGTTTCTTACCTTATCTCTTTATATTGTTTGTGTTTTTCATTTATTGTTTGTATCGCTATTACAAGTAGATAGTTATCTTGATTGGTTCATATTGTTGATTGATTGAACATATACTCGAATCTAATAACTTTAGAAGTAAAATTTTAAAACGCCAATTAACTGGTAAACTATTCAACCCCCCTTTAGTTTCCACAATTGGTATCAGAAGCCAAGGTCATTCAAGATTTTTGAAATATACTGTATTTTAAAGCTTGGATCGATCTATGGGTTCTAGCAAATATCTATAGAAGGGCAATCTATGCAAAGACCACCACTTTTCGAAAGTGATAATTGTATTTATTGGAAAAAATAGATTCGAAACATATGTAAAATCAAAAGATCTTGATCTTTGGCATGTTATTACCAACGGTGATTTTCAACCTATTAAACAAAACCCGAAAACCAAATTAAACGAGGTTATCCCTTTTGAAAAACAAAGTGATCTTAAAAAGAGGCTTGAGAAAAATAACAAAGCCAAAATGGTTATTTACAATGCTTTGCCAAGAAAAGAATATGAAATGATTTTCATGTGTAATACGGCAAAAGAAATTTGGAAAAGTTTGTTAATCATCCATCAAGGTAATAACCAAGTCAAAGATAACAAGATTGACCTTTTGGTACAACAATATGAACAATTCGTCATTTTTGAAGATGCATATATAGATAGTGCTTTTGGTAGATTTAATATCATTATTACTAGTCTAAAAGCTCTTGATGAAGGTTATTCTAGCAAGAACTATGTTAGAAAGTTTCTTAGGGCTATACATCTAAAATGGAGAGCGAAGGTCATGAAAATTGAAGAGTCGAAAGACTTAACATCACTATCCCTTAATGAACTCATTGGAAATCTAAAATTCCATGAGATGATCATCAAGAAAGGTTCTAAAATAGTCAAAGCTAAAGGAGAAAGAAAATCTCTTGCTTTAAAGGCTAAGTAGGAATCTAGTGATGAGGAGTGTTTGACTTCCGGAAGTGAAGACGAAGAGTACGCCATGACGGTTAGAGACTTCAAGAAGTTGTTCAAGAGAAGAGGTAGGTTTATGAGACAACCTAGGAACGACAAAAAGACCTTTCAAAAAAGCCGAGACGACAAGAACGACAAAAGTGAAAGGAAGTGTTTTAGATGCGGAGACCCAAATCATCTTATTGGAGAATGTCCAAAACCACCGAGGGACAAAACCAAAGAGCATTCATTGGAGGTTCTTGGAGTGATAGCGGTGAAGAAGATGATGAAAAGGCCAAAGACGAAACGTGTCTCGTGGCTCAAGCATCAAATGAAGTATGTTCTGATTCTTCTTACTTTAGCGATGAAAATTCATTAATAGACGATTTTACTTTAGATAATGAATATGATAAACTATGCAAGATGAGCTTAAAAATAATCACAAAGAATAAACAACTAAAAGCTATTAGAAACAATTTAGAAAATGAACTTAGTGAATTAAAATTAAAGTTGTCTACACTCGAGAAAACAAAGGAGTTGATCTCGAATGTACAAACTGTCAATCACTTAAAATTGACAACGAAAAACTTAAAGAGGAAGCTCTTAAGCTAACTAAATTTGAAAAGAGTACACATTGCTTAAATGAAATATTAAGCAATCAAAAACCCTCCGGAGAGAAATTGGATTTAGGGTTTAACTCATTTGAAGCATCAACTAGTAGGTCTAGGGAAATCAAATTTGTGAAATCTCAGAATGAAACACCTTCTGGTGGCGGTCCCCTAAATACTGAGGGCAGCCCCCATAAAGCACAGACGGCTCCCAAAGAAATTAAGGGACTGCGTGTTTGTTCACTAGAATCTGAAAAATATGTTTCTTTTCAAAAATCTATTTTGGGTCCTAGATGATGTGTGTTCTTACAAGCTTTAAATTTATAATAATAGAAATACCGATTTTTACTAAAAACACAACACTCGGGCAAGTATACCCTTTCGTGTATAGTATAGTTTAGGTAAGTCCAGGTCGTCCCATGAGAATTGCAGTTTTCACAGTTTGTAATTAAGGTGCTAAGGCTAAAATGATTGTCACGGATCAAATTAACCAAACATGCATATATTGAATATTATAGAGAAAGCGATTAAAAGATGATTCAAACAAATGATTAAAGTATGTTTGTTTAGGCCATGATCACTAAGACAATGATATGTTTAGGACATTGTTTATAAGTTTAGAGAATAAAGATATCACAAGTTATAAATCCTTTCGGCCTTTAAATGTAACTAGTGACTATATCGATTAATAACAACAAATCCTTTAGACCTTTATAAGTTATTATAAACAATATATATTTTGAAATGATAGAACACATATATAAAAGAACCCTTTCGGCCTTTATTATTATATAAAATATGTTTTAGCAATTCAATAAACAAGTATCCAAACATATCATATCAAAGATCGCATTATGCATAAACAAACATAGAACTACTACTCCATCTTCATAGCAATAAAACACATAACATTCATCATGAATTCAATAAAGTTCATATTCAAAGAGTAACAAGGTTTATCCCGATTCCAAGAGCAAAAGATGGTGATTTCTTAAGAATTTCCCAAGAACACTTTAATATATTCAAAGTAAAAACCTAGAAACTATGAACAATCCTGTCACAACAACTTATAGTTTCGAAATACACTTCACTAACACTTCCTTGGATGGATTAAAACCAGGAAATGGATAAACTACAAGTAATTTCACTCCAAATTCTCCAAGAACACTTCCAAACTCTAATTCTACTTGTTTCGATGATTGTGTTTACCAAGGGCGGAATCGCGAGGCATAACAAGATAGGCATCATCACAACTCATTGATCTCAACAATAGAGAATGTCTAAAATGCATTTTATTAAAACAAAGTGTTATGATGATATCTAACATAAGATGGGTCTTTTATTGAGGATAATCGCACACACAATACACACACATAGAAAATAAATCCAAACGAAACATCATAATAAATTGAAATATTTAAAGTACGAAAATATGAAATGAAGACTCCATAATGCAATTCCTAAGGTCTCTCTAGCCACACACCTTAACATCCTTAACTTCACTATGCTCACCTGAAAATGATACTTTAAAACGTCAACATAATTTTGGTGAGATATATAGGTTTAAAGGAAAACACTTACTCTTGCTACGATTCAGAAACATTAGGACATACTATAATACTATATACATATGCAAGTAAATAATATCACATAAACAAATACACATTTAGGCTTAGATTAGCACTGGCATCAAACCAATCTCACCTAAAATGAAACAGCAACTAATACTCATCATTTGGGTAGGCGTACCCCTCCGATCCATAAACTCATCCCACTGGGTAGGCGTACCCTTTCCGATCCAAGTACACATCACATTGGGTATGCGTACCCTTCCGATCCAAACATCACACACATAACCAATAATACCAAGTAATGTCCAAAACAACTAAAACATTTATCACAACACTTAAAACATTTCAAAACCAATTTAATATCGTTTTCACCCCAAGAAAACAATTAAAAAAGGCTATGAATACTCACCTCAAGCTTCATGAACGCGCACACAATTTCCAAGCAAAAATCTACACAATACGACTATCGGTTATTCATAATCAAGGATTTATGGCCCTAGCTTATGTAACCTTATAATTGATGGACTTCTAATGTCTATACTATGCTTATAAACATTACACCATACCAACCATACCACAAGTATGACTTAACTATACTCTAAACATCTTCTATCCTTCAATTCAAGTTTTCCCGTTTTTGGCTGATTTTTATAGTTACTTAACGAATTTTTATAAATACTAAATGACTAAATTCCCATACTTCATATTCTGTAAGTTCAACATGTTATAGTATTACTCTATTTTTCCCATAATTATTTAATAAGCTTTACTATTTTCTCAAAAATTCTAACAACACAAAGTGTCCATAAACGAATCAGATTCTACACCCATAAAGTATGGCTTGACCAGACACATTTTAGACTCTTTTATATAAATTCTAGAATTTTTTTTGTAAAATACCAGAAAACATCATTAAACTTCAACAGTAGCCTACCCCCATCAATTTAAAAAGAAGTTTTGATTGTTTCTTGAACCTCACAAACACATACAAAATCTGTCCGATAAACTCAGATTCGATAATGAATCTTGTAAAATTGTTTTGACTGACTTCCACTTACTGTAAACTCACGAAACTAATTTTGTTGGAAAGTAGACTCTCTGTAATTAATTTTAGGCTCAAGAACATCATTAAAAGCTATTTTTATGACCAAGTTATGAGTTTTACAAGATGACCTAAAAAACCTGCCCAATTTTTAATTCTGCTTTTAACAACTCTTAACACTAATCAAACACATCCATACGCTAATAATTATGCCCTAAACGATTCTAGATGATCATACCAACATGTTTTCTGTATTTTTATGAAACCCTAATTCCACCAATTAAAAAGTTACAATTAATCAACTTAAAAGAGTTTAAATAAAAAGGGTTATAGATTAAACCTTTGATTCCGAAAACACACAAACTTAACCCTAATTTTGTTCAAAAAATTTTGATGTTTCTTTCTTGTCTTGTATGTTCGGTCGAAGTCAAGAGAGGGGAGGGAAGAAAGTGTTTTAAGGTTTAGGTTTATTTTGTATTTATACTAGTTAAAGGATAAGTATTAAAATATTTGTTTCCTAATCAAATTTGGATTCCCCTTCCTTTATTTTTCCTTATGCCGACCCAACCAACACCCCTTATCATATTTTTTTATATAATTTTCAGTATATATATATATATATATATATATATATATATATATATATATATATATATATATATATATATTAAAAACTATTTATTACTTATTTCTATTAAACCTTTAAAATAACTAGGCACTTAAAATAAAAACACTTTTACTACTAAATTATATTTTTCCACATTATTTGTGACACCCCGAGAATTTCCGTTCAATAAATTAGACGTTTCCGTTTAGTAATTTGAAATTTTAAAAGTTTGGTTTAGCTTTTCCGTTTAACAGGGAAGTTGTTCCGTTATTATCTGAGAATCATCTCCGGGAGCGAACCGGGACACCAAACATTGTAGTATTTTGGCAATAGCCACGTTTTTATGTTTTAGGGCAATATCTAAAATTTTATAATTTTCCGTGATACCGTTACTCGTTTCGTTACTTACGTGTTCCGTGGAATTTAAATTATACTTTGTCATCCATGCAAGCCTTGTAAATTAATTCATATTGAGCACTAGTGATCCTAAAATAATTGAGACCATTTTGGTCCCCCCTTGGCTCACACATATGCGTCGAACAAACACCCCTTATGCTCCTAGGATGCCAAAAATTTGAATATACCTCCCAAGACAACATTCCATCATTTTTGGAACCAACTTGTCCTAGCTCTTGTTTCATAGGTGGATCAAATTGGTCCCCTTCTTCTCTTGTACCCTAGCCGACGCACACACACATATGTGTGAGTGTGTGTGTAACTTTGTCATATAACTTGAGTTAACATCTTTGCATTCTTATTCAAATCATACTCACACCAAAAACATTCTCTTTGGTGCTCTCTCTCTCTAAAACCCACGGCCAAAAACCCAATCCCACATAAATCCATACATTTTTCACTTTCAATCAATTACATTTGAAGACTAGTTGAAGGTTTGATCATTTAAGATCATTCGGGTATAAAATAAACAACGTTTGGGTTGTTCTTGATCTTTGTTCATCTCTAAAAACCATTCTTCTTTGTAAGTCTTCAAATCTTCAAATAACTTGTACTTCCTTACTCCTCTTGATGCATAAACCTTTGTTGTACAACTTGTTTTGTAAAAAGAATGATTGTGAAACTACATAAACATTAAAAAGGTATACTTATGGTTAGAAATTTATAAAAATAAATATAAGGAAATCATAGTTTTGTGATCGTGGTTATTTTCATTTGATAATATTTGTACTTTTGAGCTTATTGTATTCGGCTTATATTTGTGAGCTTATTTGAGAGCTTGTTTGATTATTTTAAGCTTATTTTAACGCGAAATAAAATGGAAAAATATAAAGAAATATTGTTGTGACTTATTTTCTTGTAACTTAGTTCTATTTTGGATATTGTTAGTTTATTTTTGAAAGGATGAAGCATTAAGCTATTTGACTTAACCCATAAGATCAAATGAGGCTTAATGGGCCTACAAGCCCACGTCACCCACAACATAAGCCGCGGCCCAAGCTTGTACACAAGCTTATGGGTTTGGCTTATTATGTCTTGGCTTATTAAGAGCTTGTGGTAGCTTTTTAATGAACCTAGAACTTGTTTGATATCTTTTTAGTATATCGGACTTACTTATTTTGTATTTTGACGTTTTAAAGGCTTATTGGGCCTAAAAGCCCAATAAGAGTTTTTGTGACTCGTTGGACTTGTTTTAAATGGAAAACGATTGTGTTGAGTTTGTAAAATGTAACTTGTGGTTTGAAATTGGTTTTTGATAAAGTCTACGACTTTGGAAAAATGAGTAAACACGAACGGGTCATGCCGAAATTTTGTAAAAATCTTATACTTAGAAATTATTTAGAAAACATAAATAATAAAATGTTTTGACTAAATTACTTAACGAATTGGAAATGTCAAATTATAAATAACAAGTTTATTTTTACGTTAATAATAATATAATATTATATTTATATAATTAATATAATATTATATACGTACTTACTTACAACTTAAGACTTTTCATAAAAATCGATCGCTAACGTTTTTAATACACAAATAACGTTTACCAAAAATGAATAATAAACGTTCATGCATCAATCACATACGTTAACTTTCCGAGACTAAATCGAAACCCGTATTCTTCTAGGTCATACCCGTATACCACCGTTCGTTCCGAGTGGCCTTACTTTTGACGTATACTCTTTACCTTATCATCAAGGTGAGTTCATAGCCCCACTCTTTTACTCGTTTTGAATAAATGTTTTATAACTTGGGGTGAGAAACATTGCTTGTTTTTAAAACTGGACACAAGTACTATACGTGAGATTTTCCCTATTTACGTGTTGCCTAAGTAGCGTTTAGACCACTACTGCCCGAACTATCATGAACTATCAATTTCTTGATCGAAGGACCGGTTGAGGGAGCGCGAGTGAATAAATAGATCTATTTGGACTAATTATCCCTATCTGGGTGAGCATCGCTCACTACCCACGTGGCTCCCGATAAACGGATATATGTCATGTCGAATCTGGTTAGGTGTCCTTGTCGACACAAGTAAGGCAAAGCAATTACTTATAGCAAAGTACTTGCAATCTTTTCGTTATTAGCTTCAGTGCATGAGCTATAGTGCAACATGTTAAAATCCTTTTTATTGAGTTGTATCTACTATGACTGCATAGATAAGTTTTTGATATCTTGTGGTCCACCATAACAACCTTTGAATTAAACCTGTGAATTCACCAACTTTATGTTGACGTTTTAAGCATGTTTTTTCTCACGTGCATAGCATGGATGTCATTGCTTGAATTATATGAAGTCTATTGCCCAAACCAGTTTTCTAGATTTTATCTATGATTATCTTAAATACCGTTGTTGAACTTATTAAAGCTTCCACAGTTTAACTTTTGAATCTTTTAATTTGATCGATGTAAAACTTATTATTATTTTGAATTTATGCAACGGTGTTTATTTTTAAAACGTACCCTTAGAGGTCGTTCTTTATGCTTTGTACTTGAGATATTCGATAACGTCACGCCCCCGGACGCTAAATCGGACGGGACCCTATTTGGGGGTGTGACAGATTGGTATCAAGAGCCAAGGTTATAGAGAACCAGGTAGTATAAACTAGGTCTGGACTATAACCAGTATGTGATCCTACGTGATTATGTGCCTTACGTGATTTTACATAGTACGTATACATAATTAAATACTACGTAAATAATATATATGTATCAAATACTAAGTATAACTAATATTACTATAAGTATTTCTCATTTCATCCCATCATGTCGTACTCGATGACCCGCGCATTCATTCGTTCATTTTGCATTCATCCAGTTACCCATTCACCCGTTCATATGTTTGCATCATGCATGGTTGATATAAAGATGATTTATATAAACTTTGCTTGTGCAGGTCATGGCTATCTCAGTTATTTCAGTTTCATCGGACTCATCCGAGGATAGCGTAGGGACACCTGCTGGATGAGTTATCTTGTTCGGTACTATCCCTACCACTATTCCTGACACCACACCAGTGATTACTCCACCCATTACTCAGACTGACACTACAGTGATACCCACACCACAGGTCTGATCCATTTGAGGTTCCCATCATCAGACCATATACCATTTTACCAGCTATCCTCTATTTATATCAATCGGCTGATGACACCCACAGACAGTGATACACACTCCTGATACACCACCATCAATCTACCCAATGGTACGCTTTCACTGGATTACCTCTTTTACCCAGAGATTCCTGTCATACCTTATCGTCGAGTTATGATTCTAGCACCTAGACAACCTATTCCTCATGGTCGACCGTACCACTACCATCCTAATGGGCCGGTACATATGATGACTGCAAGGAAGAGGGTTGGACCGT
Source organism: Tanacetum coccineum (assembly GCA_026074375.1). NCBI lineage: Eukaryota > Viridiplantae > Streptophyta > Magnoliopsida > Asterales > Asteraceae > Tanacetum > Tanacetum coccineum. The sequence continues at coordinate 11,416 of BQNB010103532.1, read as the reverse complement.
TACCTGTTCAGCAACTTGCTGTGAGACATTCTGTCGATCATTCTTCATCAGATTATTTTTCTCCAGATGATTCAGCTCGAGATTCTTCTTCAGATTCATCATCAGAGGCATCATCAGATTTTCATTCGGATGCTTCATCTGATTCTTCATCGAGACACTCATTGTCAGATCATTCTTCTCCCGATTTACCGAGTACTTCTGCGGGGCCATCTCGCAAGAGACGTAGGTCCCCTATGACATTTGTACCTGCATTACCACATGTATCTGGAGCTCTATCTCTTGTCCATGCTGATTTGATACCATCGCCTAAGAGGGTTAGGGATTCTGGTTATTTGGCAGATGTAGAGGTAGATCCTAGAGAGACTAGTTTGAGGGATGATGTTATTGTCAAGGGTAGTGATGAGCCTCACTTAGAGCAGGATATTGATCCAGAGATTCAGGCAGAGATTGACGAGTGTTTCGCTTATGCGGATGCTCTTAGGGATAGGGGGATTGATGCTAGAGTTGTAGTTGAGGCTGTTGATCGAGAGGAGAGTGAGACGGGTGCGAGGGGCCCGGTTGAGGTTAGAGTTGACAGAGTTACTCACCCAGTGGTAGCTGATGATATTCCTGAGCCTGCTCAGGAGGGAGCAGTAGAGGTTACGTATGAGACATTGGGAGATTTGGTTCAGAGGTTCCATGATCACACAGAGGCTATCCCAGTCCATCGTATACAGGTCATTGAGGGAGTTCAGAGGGAGCAGGGACATAGGATTGTTGGGGTTGAGTCGGCAGTCACTGCTTTGACTGAGAGGATTGCTGAGTTGGAGAGGGATAACAGGAGGCTCAGAGGCACCGCGAGTGTTGAGAGTCAGAGAGTTGACCGACTCCAGCGCGGCATGTCACGTATGCAGAGAGAGCTGAGGCAGATACGACGGCTTCGATTTTATGATCGAGTGAGAGTTGGCAGATTTGAGGCGTGTGCTAGGAAGCACATGGGCTACCGTCCTTAGATATGTTCATTAGTATTGCAGTATTGAGCAGTAGCGTTTAGTGATGACCGTAGTGTTAGAAACTCGTATTTTCTGTATTTTGAAACCAATGTGATGTAATCACTAATGTTCAATGATATGAAATTGGTATTTATCTATGATATGATGTCATGATTTGATTTACTTATGCTTTTGCGTCATGCATTATGGAGTTTCCTTAAATATATTTCGATCATGTATTTCCTATGTGAATTAACCGTAAATTTTATTTAACACCGTTAGTGATTTCGCATCACCTAGAAATCTCATCGAGTGTTACGTTGTTATGTTGTAGGAAGATGCCTAACACCTGATCTGAAGTGTCCATAACTCATGAGGAGGTTGAAGAATTGGTTACTCGCCGAGTAGCTGAAGAGATGGAGGCTCGTAAAGCCGCAAGGACCCTTGAACCCCTGAATGAGAATGGGGATGAACAAGAAGGTGAGAATGGAGGAAATGGGAATGGAGGTAATGGAGGAAATAGAAATGGAGGAAATGGAGGAAATGGAAATGGAGGTAATGGAGGAAATGGAAATGGAGGAAACGGAGGAAATGGAAATGGAGGAAATGGGAATCATGGTATGAACTATGGAGGTTTCATGCCAGTGGCTAGAGAGTGCACCTTCCAAGACTTCTTGAAGTGCAAGCCACATAATTTCTCAGGAACCGAAGGCGTTGTCGGATTGACCTGCTGGTTTGAGAAAATGGAGACTGTGTTCAACATCAGTAATTGTCCACTGAAGTATCAAGTGAAATATGCTACATGGACACTGCAGGACAGTGCTTTGACTTGGTGGAACTCTCATAAAAGGACAATTGGTGTTGATGCTGCATATGCCATGAAATGGGCTAGACTTATGAAGTTGATGACTAAGGTGTATTGTCCAAGGAACGAGATTCAGAAGATGGAGACTAAATTGTGGAATCTGACCGTGAAAGGAAACGACTTGACTGCTTACACTCAAAGGTTTCAGGAGTTGATTTTGTTGTGTACTAGAATGGTCCATGACGAAGAAGACAGAGTGGAAAGGTTTATTGGAGGATTACCGGACAAAATTCAAGGAAATGTGATTGCTGCGAATCTGGCTAGACTCTAAGATGCCATACGCATTGCTAACCAATTGATGGACAAGAAGCTCTAGGGTTATGCTGCAAGGAGTGCTGAGAATAAGAGGAGGATGGAAAGTAACCCAAAAGATAACCATGGACAACAACCACCATTTAAGAGGCAAAATGTTAGTGGGCAGAATGTGGCTAGAGCTTACACGGCTGAGAACAATGAGAAGAGAGGGTATGCCGGACCTCACCCACTCTGCAACAAGTGCAGATACCACCATGTAGGGCCATGTACAGTGAAGTGTAATAATTGTAAGAGAGTTGGTCACCAGACGAGAGATTGCAGATCTGCAGCTGCGGTACCAAACACGCAAAGAGCCCTACTTGGGAATCAGCAAGGTGTTATTTGTTATGAGTGTGGGAGACCAAGACATGTGAAGAGAGAATGTCCAAAGTTGAGAAACCAGAACCATAGGAACCGAGTTGGGAACAAGACTGGAAACCAGACTGGAGGTAACGAAGCTATAGCAAGGGCTTACGCCATTGGTGGAGGAGGAACAAACCCTGATTCCAACGTTGTCACGGGTACGTTTCTTCTCAATAACTGTTATGCTTCCATGTTATTAGATTCGAGCGTCGATAGAAGTTTTGTGTCGTCTACCTTTAGTGCTTTGTTTGATGTTGCACCATCCACTTTAGATACTAGTTATGCCGTAGAACTTGCCGATGGAAGAATTTCATAAACAAATGTTATTCTTAAAGGTTGCACGTTAGGATTATTAGGTCATCCGTTCGACATAGATCTAATGCCCATAGAACTTGGTAGTTTCGACGTCATCATCGGTATGGATTGGTTGGCGAAGTACCACGCGTTGATCGTTTGTGACGAGAAGGTCGTCCGTATTCCTTATGGAGATGAGGTATTGATAATCCGAGGTGATAATTGCGACGGCGGAAGTAAGCTGAACATCATATCGTGTACGAGGACCCAGAAGTATATTCAGAAGGGATGTCAAGTCTACCTAGCGCAAGTTACATCCAAGAAGGCTGAGGATAAGTCGGAGGAGAAGCGACTTGAGGACGTGCCAATCGTACAGGAATTTCTGGAAGTCTTTCCAGAAGACTTGCCTGGACTGCCACCTGCTCGACAAGTTGAATTTCAAATCGACTTAGTCCCCGGTGCTGCACCTGTAGCACGAGCCCCGTATCGATTAGCACCAGCCGAAATGCAAGAGTTGTCCACACAATTGCAGGAACTTTCTGACAGAGGATTTATAAGACCCAGTTCCTCACCCTAGGGAGCACCGCTTTTGTTTGTCAAGAAGAAAGATGGTTATTTTTGGATGTGTATCGACTACCGTAAACTAAACAAACTTACTGTGAAGAACCGATACCCACTTCTGAGGATCGACGACTTGTTCGATCAACTCTAAGGATCAAGAGTCTACTCTAAGCTCGACCTGAGATCTGGTTATCACCAACTCAGAGTTCGTGAGGAAGACATTCCAAAGACAGCATTTAGGACTCGCTATGGTCACTACGAGTTTCAACTAATGTCGTTTGGCTTGACTAACGCACCGGTAGTATTCATGGATTTGATGAATCGGGTGTGCAAACCGTATCTGGATAGATTCGTGATTGTATTCATCAATGATATTTTGATCTACTCCAAGAGCATAAAAGAGCACGAAGGACACCTTAAGTTGATTTTGAAGTTATTGAAAGAGGAAGAATTGTACGCCAAGTTTTCAAAGTGTGAGTTTTGGCTGTCGAAGGTACAATTTCTTGGTCAGGTGATTGATAGTGAAGGCATTCACGTTGATCCCGCTAAGATCGAGTCAATTAAGGATTGGGCGTCACCCAAGACACCAACCAAGATCCGTCAATTTTTAGGTTTGGCTAGTTACTACCGACGATTTATCGAAGGTTTTTCAAAAATCTCTAGACTTATGACGAAACTAACTCAGAAAAGTATGAAGTTTGATTAGGGAGAAAAGGCAAAGGCTGCATTTCAGTTGTTGAAGCATAAATTGTGTAGTGCGCCGATATTGGCCTTACCGAAGGGAAGTGAGAACTTCGTGGTATATTGCGATAAAGGGTTGGGCGCGGTTTTGATGCAGAGGGAGAAGGTCATAGCCTACGCATCCCGCTAACTCAAGGTTCACGAGAAGAACTATACCACACACGACCTAGAGCTTGGTGCAGTAGTGTTTTCCTTGAAGATGTGGAGACACTATCTGTACGGTATAAAGTGCGTGGTGTTCACTGATTATAAGAGTTTACAACACATTCTCGATCAGAAGGAGCTGAATATGAGACAACGACGTTGGTTAGAGTTGTTGAGTGACTACGACTGTGAGATTCAATATCACCCAGGGAAGGCAAACATGGTGGTTGATGCCCTGAACCGAAAGGAGAGAAACAAGCCGCTACGAGTTCGAGCCTTAGTTATGACTATATGGTTAAACCTTCCTAAGCAGATTTTGATTGCTCAATCAGAAGCCAGAAAGGAAGAGAACTTAATCAACGAAGATTTGCATGGCATGATTAACAAGCTAGAACCTCGCGCTGATGGAACATTATGTTTGAACAATCAAAGTTAGGTTCCGTGTTTTGGTGATCTGAGAGCTTTGATTATACACGAGTCTCATAAGTCAAAGTATTCCATCCATCCTGGATCGGATAAGATGTACCAGGACCTTAAGAGGCTGTATTGGTGGCCTAACATGAAAGCAGAAATTGCCACTTATGTCAGCAAGTGTTTAACATATGCCAAGGTTAAGATAGAATATCATAAACCATTGGGTTTGTTGGTTCAACCAGAGATCCCACAATAGAAATGGGAGAATATAACCATGGACTTTGTGACTAAGTTGCCAAAGACGGCAGCCGGTCAAGACACGATTTAGGTAATCGTTGATTGTCTCACTAAGTCTGCTCATTTCTTGCCTATGCAAGAAGATGACACGTTAGAGAAGTTGACGAGACAGTACTTGAAGGAAGTATTCTCAAAGCATGGAGTGCCAGTGTCGATCATCTATGATCGTGATGGGAAATTTACATCACATTTTTGGAAGTCCCTTAATAAAGCATTAGGTACTCAATTAGATATGAGTACAGCTTACCATCCAGAGACCGATGATCAAAGTGAGAGAACCATTCAAACATTGGAAGACATGTTACGTGCCTGTGTACTCGACTTTGGAAAAGGTTGGGATAGATACTTACCATTGGTAGAATTTTCATATAACAACAGTTTCCATACCAGCATTAAGGCTGCTCTGTTTGAGGCGTTGTATGGGCACAAGTGTCGATCACCTATCTACTGGGCTAAAATTGGAGATAGTCAGCTCACTGAACCAGAGATCATCCATGAGACGACTGAGAAGATCGTTCAAATCAAGAGCCGTATCAAAGCCGCCCGTGATCGTCAAAAGAGTTATGCCGACGTAAGACGAAAACCTCTTGAGTTTCAAGTAGGAGATAAGGTCATGTTGAAAGTATCTCCTTGGAAAGGAGTGACACGTTTTGGCAAACGGGGAAAGTTGAACCCTCGTTATATGCGTAAGTGTCGATCACCTATCTGTTGGGCTGAAGTTAGAGATAGTCAGCTCACTAGCCAAGAGATCATCCACGAGACGACTGAGAAGATCGTTCAAATCAAGAGCCGTATCCAAGAAGCCCGTGATCATCAAAAGAGTTATGCCGACGTAAGACGAAAACCTCTTGAGTTTCAAGTAGGAGATAAGGTCATGTTGAAAGTATCTCCTTGGAAAGGAGTGATACGTTTTGGCAAACGGGGAAAGTTGAACCCTCGTTATATTAGACCTTTTAAGATCATTGCTAAAGTAGGAACCGTTGCCTATCGTCTTGAACTCCCAGAGAAATTGAGCATGGTTCATAGTACGTTTTACGTCTCAAAATTGAAGAAATGCTTAGCTGATGAACCTCTTGATATACCACTGGATGAAATCCAGGTTGACGACAAATTGAACTTCATCGAAGAACCTGTCGAGATCATGGACCGTGAGGTCAAGCGTCTAAAATAGAGTCGTATTCCGATTGTCAAAGCACGCTGGAACTCTAGGAGGGGTCCTGAGTTCACCTGGGAACGTGAAGACCAAATGCAAAAGAAATACCCGCACCTTTTTACCAACTTTGCACCCGCGACAAAGGTTGTGTCCTAAGCTTTGAGGACAAAGCTTCTTTAACGGGGAAAGAATGTGACACCCCGAGAATTTTTGTTCAATAGTTTAGCCAATTCTGTTTGATAATTTGAATTTTTTGATGTTTCGTTTAACTTTTACGCGTAACCGGGAAGTTGTCCCGTTATAATTTGAGAATCGTCTCCGGGAGCGAACCGTACTGTATTTCATCGTAGTCTTTTGTCATTGGACGCATTTTTAGGTTTTAAATTAATATTTAAGATTTCATAATTTTTCGTGAAGTCGTTAATCATTTTCATTGTTTGCGTAATCGGTTAAGTATATTAATGCATGTATGCATGGAAAGCCTTGGAAATTAATTCATATGCATGCACTACAATTCCTAGAATATTGGAGGCCACTTTTGGTCCCCCTCCCCCTTGGTCTCATTATAACTGGATATGCATGCACATACATGCATAGGATTCAAATTGTGAAATCAATTTCACTAGTCATGGTTGCATGATTTGAGGTTAAGGACATGTACTCAAAGGGAAATGATTGGAGGATCATTTTGGTCCCCCTTTGGCTCTCTTGTCCCACCGTCGGCACACACACACACACACACTAACACCTTATGTGTGATTTTTGCTAGTTAAATTCATGTTTACA
>BQNB010103530.1:0-24016 GCA_026074375.1 Tanacetum coccineum | reverse complement strand
CTTAACAGAAACTATAAAAACAAGCAAATCAGGCCCCTGCAGCACCTAACTACCATCAACTAGCATCCATATTTGATTTAAAAAGCTTTTTCACTGACTTTTTAAGATAACTTTTATAAAAACTTAACTACTAACTTATTTTAAATAAGCTGAATACGCTTATCAGCTGATAAGCTTCTAAAGCTTAATATTCCACCTCTTAAACTACGTAAGCAAGGCAAACTAAAAGCACTTAACATAAGCAATTTCAACAGCTTGTTTACTCCCTTATGAGACAATTACCACACAGCTTATGAAGATTAACAGAATAAAAGCAAATGCAAAACAATTAAGGTATACCTCATCATGAACAGGAAAGAATACCAGCTTATTGTGAGCTTGTGGCTTATTCACATAAGCTCAAGTCGAACCAACAATGACCTAAACTAGTCCTAATGCTATCCAATAGCTCTAAACCCTCTCGATACCATAGCAGCCATCCAATTCCAAAATAGTATCAAGCCTTCGTCATTAAACACAATAACAAATACAAATACTTGTTGACAGAATTTAAATGAGAACTGAATTAATATGAAATAACACTTTTAATTAAAACTGAAATAAGGGTTCTTACAACTTGAAACGAAATAACATAAAATTGAAATTACAATAAATGAGAACTACTAAACACTGAATCAAAATTAAATTTATTACAAAAATAAACTGAAAAATTAACACTAAAAAATTATTACTAACTAATTACTCTTTTGTGCTAGAATGAGCCGGGTATATATACCCGAGCCATGAGCTTCTAGGTCCTTCTTCTCACCTTGATCTCAGCCCTTTAATCCTCTTCTCTCTTTGATCTTGTAATATAAACCGTACGATTAGATTATGGATTGGGCGTGTGACTAATCGCGTCACATCACCCAATCAAATCCTCTCAAAATGCCACCTGGATTGGGATTGAGGTAATATTGATAGTGACAGGTTGGATAGGGTGGTGATAGTGACATTAACCCTAAGGTTAATTAGGGTTAGGGTGATGGGTTAACTAATTAGGGTTTAGGTGTTCATGAGTTGTTCTTGTGTGTGTGAGTGAGAGTGAATCGCTTTTGGGGGTAAAAAGATGCACAGTAACTGTTAAAGGGGTATTAGTGTAACCGGGTAGGTCGGGTTAGGGTTGGGTTAGGAATTGGGTAATCGGGTTGGGTACTTTGCTGTGATTGGTTGAGAGAAGACCCACGGGTAGTTTGACCCATCATTTGACCCGCGCTTTTTTTTAATCTATGAGGAAATTGCAACTTTGGCCCTTGTGTTTGGGCAAGCACTATTAGGCTTAATAAACTTCTTTCACTAATTGCAAAATTACCCCTTGAGCTTATAAATCAATGGAGTTGGGTTTTGTCTGAATGTGGAAACTGCAGTTTGACTTTGTAGAAGGCTGAGGCATGATTTTTCTGGCTTCGGCTTTGAGATCTTTGGCTTCTTGATCACTCATCCGTTCTCGTGTTCGTTTTTGACTGATTTCTTGTGATATTCGACATATCCATACCTGCACACATAAAACTCAGATACAAGCACATTTTTGCCATTTTTTATCCGTTTTGGGTTTATTTGGGCCTTTTTTAAGTATAAATAGATATGTGTAATCTACACTTATCATGCAGCAAGATGATGGGACCGAGTTTGCTGATCCAAGTTACTATAGAAGTTTAGTTGGAGGGCTTAACTATTTGACAAATACTCGACCCGATATTATGTTTTCTGTCAGTGGGTTATCCAGGTACTTGCATATGCCTACAATGCATCACCTTGGAGCAGCAACGAGAGTGCTACGATATGTTGCAGAAACTTATGATTTTGGGATTTGGTACTCAAGAGCAGCAGACTTCAATTTGTTTGGATATTCTGATAGTGATTGGGGAGGTTGTAAAGATGATGGAAAAAGCACTTCTGGCCAGGGACGGATCTGTTTGTTAAATATGGGGGGCAAGTGCCCCCCATGGCTCGTCGAAAAAGTCAAAAATTTAGTGTAATTTTGACCTTTTTTCGAAAGTGCCCTCCACTCGAGATTCAAATTGCCCTTCACTCACATATTAAAACCCAAATTCAACACTTTAAAATCTTATAAATCCTTATCTCTAACTAAAAATACCTGATTTATCATTTCGATCTTACTTTTTTCTTCCACATTTTTTTGCCATTGCCAAAAAAATTTTTTTTTGCCCCCCACAAGCGATATTCCTAGGTCCGTCACTACTTCTGGCCATATGTTTAGTCTCGGTTCTGGAGCAATCTCGTGGAGCTCTAAGAAGCAAGAAGTAGTTGCACTCTCATCAGGGGAAGCTGAATACATTGTTGTAACTTCAGCAGCGTGTCAAGCAGTTTGGTTAAGGAGGCTACTTAATGATCTTCATAAAGAGCAACAAGGATCTACTATAATATTATGCGACAACAAGGCGACTATTGCAATGACTAAAAATCCAGCTTTTCACAATAGAACAAAGCATATCGACATATGTTATCATTTTATAAGAACTCTTGCAGCAAAAGGTGAAATTGTGCTGAAGTATTGCGGTACGAAAGAGCAAGTGGCTGATGTTCTCACCAAATCAATCTCTATTGCTCAGCATGCCTATCTGAGAAAACGTCTTGGAGTCTGTAGCTTTGAATCAAGGAGGAATGTTGAATAATGATTCAAGGAATATTTAAGTTAGCAGTCTTCTGGTCTTCTACAATAAAGTCTAAGTTGTCAGTTGAGTCTCTTTGTGTTGCCTTGTAACAGGTCACTCTTTATTATCTGGTATGTTGAAGAGTCTATAATCAGCCTATATAAGGCTATGTCTCTGCAATGTTTATGCAATACAAAAAATAAAGTATCTATTTCAAATAGCCTTTGTGCTTTCTGTGTTAATACCCACTGTCATACCAACAATGGGATGGGTCAAATGTGTTATAGATTGCCTATTTGAGTGCTTATATGCTTATTCCTACATCAGATAAGCCATAAAGTTTCTGGATGAAACTGCTTTGAGGTGTTAAGCACACATTACCAATATCACACCTACTTGCATGTATCTTTTTGGTATTTAACGGAAGTGTAACTTGAATGAAATAATTGAAAAATTCCTCATACAGAGGGCCTAGCACGGGTATTAGTAGATTCATTTATTTGATTTTGCTCTATTATTGCTTGCTGCACGTCAGTTTCGTATTTGACAAAAATAATTCCTTCAAGACCAGTGACCTGGTAGAAACATAGTTTTGTGGATTGTGGTTAATCTAGAAATTTATATTCTATGATCGCAGAAAGGTTGATGAATCAAGAGTTAACTGGCCAAATACATGAGCTTTAGCCAAGTAGCAATATGTCCTGTAAGTGCAATATATATTAACTTTCATCTGAAGCGAGATCATTAAGATAATTTTTGTGGATCGTGACCGTCCGTTTTATGCCTAAACTTTCTTATGATGTTCTTTTTATTGAATAATATCGAGTAGTTCCTCCATTTTAATATCGATCAAATTTACAACTAATTTTCAAAATAAAGAAACTTAGCCAAAGCCAAACACCCCTTAAATTCTTTAAAAAAACACCCTTTAGATTTATATAATCCATATACTAATGGAAAAGTCATGTTAATGTAGAACCCAAATATTTTGAACAACTCAACTAGAATTGATAACTTCTGTTTCATTTAGGAGAACCATTTTGTAGCCATCCATAACTGAGTAACACGAGACAACGTGCTGGGGATTTGGACTTCGGCTAATTATTGCACCAGTTTTCAAATGTGGTTGGTGTGGAACCATTACCAATCACAATGCACGTAAATCCCATAGTAAATACTTTTGGTTGAGACGTCTTCGAGACCGGTGTTTAGTCATTATTCTCCTGCTATTTATGCTTTTCTTTATAGGTATAACTTTAAATCCATACTCCTTTTCCTTACATCATATAAGCTGAAGGCATATGTTTATATGTGTTTAAATGAACCTACTGGTAGCGGTATTTGGACTATTTACCATGTTGTACTTTCAATGAGTTATTTTTGTGGCATATTCCATATGACTGTGATGGCTATTCTGTTGATAAGCACGGTATCAACATATGTCCTTGCTTCATTTCGGTCTCTTGGCGTACCGCCACTTATATTGTGGGGAAGCTACCCAGCCGTGGGAAGAGGTGGTCTTGCATATTACAACTTCTGTCACATATGTTCAAAGCCAAAATCACCAAACACTCATCATCGCTGGTCATGTGGGCCCATTTGTAAGTGTTCTCATCTACTTCGTCTACTATGCTAATACTTCAGTGTAAAATTAAATAATCCAATAGGTACAGGAGGTTATACAAACTTATGTGGCTTCATTCGGCAAATTAGTGATCTTATGGTGATTATCAGTTCTAATACTTAGACATGGCTTTGATATATAACCATCCATTATACTCTCCATAGGAAAAAAGTTTTAATTGCTTAGGAGGAAGATTATGCTTGGTAAAAAGACTACAATGTGATGTGTGTAAGAACATATTTTAAGTATACCCATGAATACAAATTAAACTTACACAAAAACAATGCCCAGGTACACAATGTTTCTTATCTCACTGTTTAACTATTATTCGGTGGTCATTAATAGCGGGAAGGATTCGTGGTCATAAAGATAACAGACACCAAAATGGGGGCGCTACAAGCTATGGACACGAAAAATAAGTGGTACAACAATACATCATTGCCTGGAGCAAAGGTACAAAGTCGAAGTAGGCATGTAATGACCATCTAAAGGTGCAAAGTGGACGTGAGGTTCATAGTTTTTTCCTTGAGATGTCATCTTTCGCATCCTAAATGCAAGCTCATAAAGGAATTTTGTACAAAAGAAAATTGTACAAAAGAATGATTAGCTTGCATGTATGTTCATTCTTTCTTAAGTGTTGTTTTGCAATTTATAAGTGCGTCAATTTGAATTTGTAACATCAATAATGATATTGAAGCGTGTTACAATCATTTTCTTAAGTGGTGTTTCATATTACTATTTTCACCTCTACTTATATGCATTTGTGATGACAAAACGCGCCGCAACGAAGCGCGGGTTCCCGAACCTTTTTGCGTATGCAAGGTGTATACTCAAACTATAAAGGGTATTATTAAAGGAATACTGAAATGACATGACAAAATTTTTTTGGGTTGTCTTACATGAAACATACACACTTAAAAATACCCATTTTCACATGTTGGTTGCCCCATATATTTTTACACCCTGCGCGCTTATTTGATCAAATCTTAGTAACAAAATATGGGTTTACATATCATACAAAACTCATTACACTACAACAAAAAAGGATATCGCCACCAAGACTTCTAGGGACTACATGATGTGGTATCTATAAGCTTGTTTACAGGGACTACATGTAGTCCCTGTTAGTGTGGAGACAAAATTTTCAACATTCTTGCAATGAATTTTGACCAGAACTTTTAGGGACTACATGGTAACTTATAGTGACCACATGCAATACCTATAAGTTTGCTATGTGAAAAAATTGAACTTATTAAAAATGTATGACTTTGACTCCCACTTCTAGTGACTACATGTAGTCCCTATAAGTAAGGAGACGAAACCAAAAAAGTCAAGTAAAAAGTATATCTTTGAGCCCAACTTCCAGTGACTACATGTAGTCCCTATAAGTAAGGGGACTACGAAACTATTTTTGTTTATTAAATTTTTTTACCTTTCATTGGCGGGAAGGTTAGGCGCCAAACGTTTAGCCACTACATGAAGTCCGTATAAGTAAGCGGATGAAACAAAAAAAATCAAGTAAAAAGTCTAACTTTGACCTCAACTTCTAGTGACTACATGTAGTCCCTATAAGTAAGGGGACAAAACCAAAAAAGTCAAGTAAAAAGTATAACATTGTCCCCAACTTCTAATGACTACATGTAGTCCCTATAAGTAAGGGGACTACGAAACTTTTTTTGTTTATTATATTTTTTTTACCTTTCATTGGCGGGAAGGTTTGGCGCCAAACGTTTAGCCAGTACATGTAGTCCTTATACGTATGGGGACCAAACTAAAAAATCAAGTAAAAAGTCTAACTTTTACCCCAACTGCTAGTGACTACATGTAGTCCCTAAAAGTAAGGGACTACGAAACTTTTTTGTTTATTAAATTTTTTTACTTTTGCGTTGGCGGGAATGTTTGGCGCCAAACGTCTAGCCACTACATGTAGTCCCTAAAGGCCAAATGTAGTCCCTAAGGGCCAAATGTAGTCCCTAAAGTGACAACAAAATTAAATCGTTTTTTGATTTATTAAAAATGATTTATAAATGATTTAATTGTAAAAAACGTAAGTAAATTGATCGCTTTTCGCTAAAAACGTTAGCTATTTTATTTGTTAGCGTTTTTCGTTCTATTAGCGTTTTTCGTTCTGTTAGCGTTGAAGGTTCAGGAGAAGAACTTCGACGTGTTGAAGGTCCAAGAGAAGAGATTACACTACAATAAAATATAGAACTGGATACGGGGTAAAACATACGAATTACATTACAAATCGATTAACGTTCAAACATTAAAGCATACGAATTACATTACAAATCAATAAAAGTTTAAACACTAAAGCATATGAAGTACATAACAAATCGATAAAAGTTTAAACATTAAAGCATATGAATTACATTCCAAATGCTAAGTTGATATGGCTAAATGACAAACTACTCCAAACCGAATTTTCTCATGTCATTGTAAAGCTCGTGAAGTAGTGCGGTTGAATCAAGCGTGTGGTTTTCGGGATGCATATACATTTCTAATGTTGCCTCGAGTACCTTTATCTTTCCAATCAATAGCTTTCAGTTTGAGCACTCTACATTTCCAGAAGGTCTCGAAGAATAAATTGGAGGTATTGAATGTCCTAGAGAATAACTTGGAGTCGGTGAAGGTCCAGGAGAAGCGGCCAATAGACGGACTCGTTCCTCTTTTCATAAAAAAAAATTGACATCCAAAATCTTATTTCTAAGGCTGTTAAAGAGTAAGGAAAATAATTTTTAACAACTAACCAAATTATTTATATATTACGCAAATAAAAAACATGTAATTGTTCACCTTTAATAAAGTACATGCATAGTATAGTTGACCACGGGTACGAGGTTGATGCAAACTACATTTCTTTTTCCACAAGGATACACAAAAGCTTCATTTGGCGCCAAATTATATAAGATCTGCTTTTTTGGTAAAAACAAGAGATTTTAGCGACGACCTGCAACGACTACATGTCATCGCTATAGGTTTCGGTCAAAGTTAATGTTGATCCCTTTTGAACAGATCTTACTTAGCTTGTTAAAGCTTAGTTGTGTTGGACAGATCCAAGACAACTATAATAGAAACTAAGATTGTGAATAATACAAACTATGCGGAATCTAGTTTGCAATACTAAAAAGAACAATGAAACAGTAAAACAAGATCTTGCTAAACTTTCAATATATTAAACACAATCAAAGTTACATAATAACCTTGAAACTATAAATACTAACTATATTTGCTATGAAAACTATATAAAACTTGATATCTAGATCTATGCCGTAGGGTTCCTTTTATACACCAAGGAAACCCTAATGGGCCTACAAACGGGTTAACTGATAATGCATATCTATTCCTAATATATCTCATGCATATCACATAAGCAGTACTAACTATTATAACTAACAGTACTAACTATTATAACTAACAGTACTAATAAACTGACAATACTAACACTTTGTACTGGCAGTACTAACTATAACACTAAGAGTACTAATGACTTAGACTATGTTCTCTAATCTTCAGCAGTGTTAATTTCTTCAACCAGCAGTAGAAACTTAAGAGGCCTTTATTCCCAACAATCCTCCCCTAAACTTGATATTCAACTTGTTAAAGAGAGGATTTACGTTGCTAGAGTTGAAGTTGTCATCAAATTCAAAAAGAGGGTTTGAATAAACTTGAAAATTTTCTTCATGAACGTCCTTCTTAAGAATTGAATCATCGTTATCTGGTGGGAATGAATTAAGAAGAGTGAATTCATCGGCGAACTCCTCAAGATTATCACTAGTCTTTACCGGAGAAGAAATAGGAGGAAGAGCATCGGAACGATTAATGGTACTGCCACTAAATGGCTCATCTTTCAAAAAATCAATGACAGAAATAGCGTGAGCAAATTGCTTATTCTTTCTTTTCTTAGATTTTTTAGCATAAAAGACAAGTTCATCGCTTCCTACTCTTAATGTTAATTTTTCCTCATATAAATCAATAAGAGCTTTTGCAGGGCGAAGGAAAGGTCTCCCTAAAATAATAGGCACTCTCGGGTCTGGTTCAAAATTAACCACAACAAAATCAGCAAGAAAGGTGAAACCATCAACTCTAACTACAACATCCTCGGCTATACCCATTGGGTGCGTAACGGAACGGTTAGCAAGCTCGAGTGTCATTCGGGTGGGCTCCAAAGCGCCAAGCCCAAGTTGCTTGTAGATAGAATGAGGCAAAAGATTTATGCTAGCTCCGAAATCGGCTAAAGCATTAGTCCTATCAAGTTCTTGTAAAGCATACGAGATAAGAAATTTTCCGGGATCTTCAAGTTTCTCGGGAACTTTGTTCAAGATTATGGCAGAACATTCAGCATTTACGATTGTAATGGTGATTTCCTCTAGTTTCTCTTTGTTTCTTAATAAAGCGCTTAACCATTTGTTGAATTTTGGCATTTCAATGAGAGCATCTTTTAATCCAATTTCTAAACGTAGTTGTTTAAACAACTTCATAAACCTGCTCTGCTGAGCACTGGGTTTATCTTTCTCTCTTACTTTCATCCTCTCAGGATATGGAAGTTTAGGTTGATATGAATTAGGATCTGGAGAAATAGGCTCTTGAACAGTTTCCTTAGCTTTTGGTTTCGGAATTTCAATAAAAATGGAATCATGATCCTCCGGAGGTGGGACATGTGCGGTACTTTCTGAACTTGGTTTTTGCACTTTGTCCATTGACGTCTCCAGGTTTCTTCGGGTTACTTTAGATGAGTAGAAACAACAGAAGTAGGAACAAGAGGAGTCGAAGGTTCTTTACAAGTTTTACCACTTCGTGTGGTGATAACATTAACATGCTCGCGAGGGTTAGTTACGGTTTGACTTGGTAGAGTACCTGAATTCGAAGATGAAGCGGTATTGGAACTTATGAATTTAGAAAGCATTTCCGTTAAATTTGTCATCTGGTTTTGTAAACCCTGGCCTTGATTTTGCATATTCCTTAATACAGCATCATTAGCCTTGACATAATTATCAAAATCGGTCTTTGAAACACCTTGCGGTTGCGGAACAGGAGCTTGATAAATCGGGGTTTGATTAGTCGGAGTTTGGTACACTTGTCCTTGGTTGAAGTTGCTTCCACGGTTTTGATTGAAATTGGTTCCTCGATTTTGGTTGAAATTATTCCCTTGATTTTGATTGAAACGGTTTTGATTGTTTTGAATCGGAGGAAAACCAGGAGGTCGGATTTGGTTTGAAACCATCGGAGGTCTAGAATTGGTATTTCCTTGATTAAAATTGGTTGCAGCAGCTTGTGAAACGTACTCTTGAATGTTGTCTCGATAAACATTGCCATCGGTGGCTGGACAATTTCTATAAGAATGAGCACCTCCACAAGTTACACAACTCTGCTCGACCGCTTTTACGGGTGCGGGAGCTTGGGCTTTTTGTTTGTCGATAAGCATAGTCTTCATCATATTCTTAAGTTCAGAAACTTCGGTTGTAAGAGCAGCAACATCTGGTGAAATTCCGGGGGTAGATGAATTCGAACTCACTTTGGCAACGACTGCCTTGTTTCGTGAATTACGAACCTTGGATTTACTCTCGATAATTCTCAAGCATTCACGAGGCATCTTATCCAAAAAGTTTCCACCCGCAGCAGAATTCAACGAATCTTGATCATTAGCATTCAAAGCATTGTAAAACGTATCTAATTGATGTAATTCTGAAAATCCGTGATGTGGGCATGCTCGAAGAAGGTCATTAAATCGATCCCAAGCCTCATAAAACGATTCGTCAAATCTTTGTTGAAATCTCGTGATTTCGTTACGAAGATTTGTCGTTTTTGAAGGAGGAAAGAATTGATTAATGAATTTTGAAACAAGATCATCCCATGTCAAAATTGATCGAGGAGGTTCTTTTTCTAGCCAAATCCGGGCTGAACCTTCAAGAGAAAATGGAAAAAGCATAAGCTTAATTGACGTGCTCGGGATATCCGGGAATCTCATTGTTGAAGTAATCTTATTGAAATAACGGATGTGAGCATGTGGATCCTCTTTATCATGTCCGAAAAACTGTTTGTTTTGAACAAGATTGATCAAACCATGCTTTAACTCAAAATTACATTTAATTTCGGAATACAATTGCATCCTCGTACTCCCACGGTGGGTGCTTGGGCAAGTGTGCAATAGACCGGTTATCACCATCGGAACTAGGGGAGGAATTAACAAAAGGTTCTTATCTAAATGAAAAGGCTTGTTGTTGACGGTTACGGTTGCGGGTTTGAGAACGAGTGCGCATGCACAAAGTAGAAAAAGAAAATTTAAACTAAATTTTTTTTATCTTTTTTTTATTATTTTTATTTTATATATATTTTTAAACAAACTAAATTAACGGATAACGAGATAGACAACTTAAACCAAATAATCAAATTTACTTCACGGTAGCTCTTAAAATTTTTACTTTTTAAGGTGAGCCGTATCTCGTAAGTGACACAAATGGTAAGCTTTTTTAAATCTTAAATTCGAGTTGGAAACTTATTATGGATAATACCTCAATTGAAGGTATTATTTGTTGGTGTTCTTTTACCAACTTGTAACTTTTTTAAATTGAAAGAGCAAATATTTTTGTATTTTTGTTTTTAATCTTCTATTTATACTAAAAAGAAAAGAAAAATATTTTTTACTTTTTTTTATATTTTTGATTTTCTTAAAAGCGTAACTTTCGAAAACGAAAGGTTCTTCAAAACACGATCAACAAACTTCAAACGAGAGAATCTTAACACACTTCCCCGGCAACGGCGCCAAAAATTGATTGCAACAATTTTACGTATATATAATATATCAAAGTATTTATAGAAATTTACAAATAATCCTTGAGGACAAAGATTAAATGCAATTTAAACACAAAAATATATAATATAATACGTTTAACCGGTAAGTGATTACCGGGTCGTATCCCAAAGAAATGTGAATTGATACCCTCGATTCAGTTTGGACAATGTTATGAATGATTTTTAACTTTTTGATTGATTTTCTATAACTAAAAACAATTAAAACAATTAAATGCAAGTAGAATAACTAAACACGCGGACGAAAAACGGAAATGACAAAATAAACCCTAATTAGCACCTTTACCTAGAATTTGAATTAATAATCTAATTCTATGAGTAAAAATAAAGAGATTTGCAAAATTTAAAAACTTAACGATAAAATTTGAAAGAAATCACAAAAACGAATAACGAGAATCGAAAACCGAGCCCTAAAAGCTAGAATGCTCAAAAATAAACCTACGAGATTCAAACTAATTTTCCTATGTTCTAAATGATAAAAGAAAATTTTCTAAAAAATATTTATATATTTTTGATTATTTTTCTATTTTTTATGATTTTTTAAAGTTTTTAATGAAAATAAATGTTTAAAAATACTAAACGAACTATAAAAATTCTAGAAACATTACAGAAAATAGCTTACACTACTTAAAACCTAAGAAAAATAAGCTTATAATCATAGCTTATCAAATAAGCCACGAAATAAGCTGAAACAGCCTATTAGGCTTATTGGGTCTAAATGAGTAAAAGAATTAAATGAAGGGAGATGTGGTTGGATGAGCTATTGAAGCAAACTGGTTAAGGCGTTGGTGTTGTGTGTTAGAGGTCACGGGTTCAAGTCTGGGCATACACCCTTTTTTTATTATTTTTGAAAACTCAAAAGAACAAAGTTGTAGATTACACTTTTTTTAGCAACTTTAATAAAAAAACTATAAACTGAAACTCAAAATTAATCTCTCAAAAAGCTTATGACAGAAGCTGTTTCAGTAAGTTGGCTTTTGAGAGTTTAAAAGTTATTTTTCACTTAATTGATTGCACCTTAATTTGACAGCAACTTAATTTTAAAGAAAAACTTAAAAAGCTAACTGTTAGCTAGGACTTAAGCTAATAAGCAATCTTAAAACTTAAAAAAAACTAAACTAAACTAAAACAAACACTTAAAGCTAAAACAGAAAAAGCTGAGAGCAAAAGAGCTTATTGCTCAATAAGCTAATGAGACTGACTCAGCTATGCTGAGTCAGTGCAGCCCCTACACAAGCTACTTTAAGCTTAATTTTAAACCTCAAAACTGAACCTTAAGCTAAAAAACTTTGCTAAACCTAAAACTAGACCTAGGATACTACTTATAACAGCTTATTAAAATCATTTTGAAGCTTATTAAGCCCTAGAAAAAGCTACTTGAAAAGGGCTGTTACAGTTTAACTACTTTTTGAAAAACATTGATAAAAAGAGAAAATAAGTTGCATTCAATGATTTAAGCTGAGAAATGAAAAACTAAGACTTAATTAAGCTATTATAGGCTGAAACTAAACTAACTACCAAATTTGAGCTTATTTTAAGCTAAAAACAGTCTAATGCCAAACACCCCTTTAATTTTTGAATTGCAACTTAAAAACTAAATCAGACCCTAATAAGCTATAAAAAGCAAAAACAGATTGATAACTAAACATATTTAAGACAAATAAGCAGTGATCAACAGAAATTAAGTACTAATAAGCAATGAAATAAGCTATGCTATTTTTTTGGTTTTTAACAGTTTATGAAGAAAAACAACTAAAAATGAGTTTTAAGCTAAAATTTAACTAAATAAGCATCAACTAAGTATAATAAGCACAGATAAGCTATTTCTAACAATCACAATCTAAAAATAAGCAGAATTAAGCAAATAAGCAGTAAAATAGTAATTGAGCAGAAAATTAAAAAGAGTAAGAGTACCTTTGTCCTTTGCTTAAACAAGGACTGGAATGCTCAAATGAGCTTATTCTACAAGCTCTGGCTTATTAGGAATAAGCCAGTAAGTCCATAAGCCCATCCATGTTTGGCTTATCATCCATTAATCAAAAGCTTTGGAAATTTGAGAGTGAGTTTAACAGTCCAAAAGCTCAGTTAAGCTTGTTAAGCTTAACTGAGTAAGAGATTAGCTTATTAAGAGCTTATTTAGTTAAAATAGTAACAAAAATAGTTGAAATTTAGAACACGAAATAAACTTTTAAAACTGAATTTCATTAATATAAAAGAGATTACATTACACTGAAAAGATGATTACAAAAGTTGATTACAATAAGCCGATTAAAACAGTAAATAAGCTAAAGCTAAAATTACACTACTCCTAGATATTATTCTTGTGAGTGAAGAGCCCCTATTTATAGGTAGATGGAGAAGGTTTTGGGTCTTCATTGTGTGTTTCTTTTGTGAGAGGAGTGGAGAATGATTCCTTGATCTACAATCTTGGGCGTGTGATCATTCTTGCTCAACACTTCTTCAAATCTTGTCCCTTGGATTGAATGTGTGTGCTCTTGGATTGCCACACTGGCACGATGATGTTGACAGGAGTGGGAGTGATAGTGATTGTGTACGGAGTAGGTGCAGGGGAAGTGAGGTGGGGGATGAATGAACAGTAAAAGGGATTGGGCGGTAAAATTTGTTATCACTTTGACTTTTTGACCAGGGTTATTGGGAGGGTTGACTTGGGCCAGGGTTAATAACAAAAGGGTTTGGGCCGCTTGGTTTAGTTATAAGAAGGTTAACGGGTGTTAACTCTTATAATTAAAAGAGTTAACACCGTTAGGTTTTAGGGATTGTTTTTTGTAATTTGTTAACATTGAGGACTTGATTTGGGAATTTTTAATTTTGTCTTTTTGTGTTGACCATGTTTGACTGAAGGTTGACTTGAGTTGACCACTGTTGACTTTTGATAACATTCTCCCGGCTCTTTATGTGCTCTTCCGTTCCCGTGTCCGTGTTTGTCCGGTTTTAACCGTTTTCTTGAGATTTTTGCAATATCCGTACCTACACAATCACAAAGACAAAACAAGCAATATTCAAGCATTTAAAGCACAAATTATTCTTTTAGGCCTATTTTGATATAAAACTGATATTGTTTTCACACAATCACTCTCTCATGCACTCACCACTAGTTTGACCTTCCCCACGTACACATACATGTATGTAAGATTCTGACTTTACATTTGACCTCAACATGACAACTTATCATCTATACTGAACCATGATTTAAAATTTGAACCCATTTGGGTCCTTGTAACTAGTTTCGGCCGAAACCACAAAGGCACACCCCTTTGGTGTGTGTTAGCCACTTGATGCTTCCAACTAAGTCATAAAACCCTAGTTCACTCCTATAAATACATCTCATATCACACACTTAGGGTTATCATTCCCATTTCAAAGCCACCAACATTTTCTTTCTCTCCTCCCTTCTTGCTAACCCACGGCTCAAAACCCCTCACTAGGGTTTGAGTTTCCTTTGATTTCTTACAAGATCCAATCATTTCAAGTTCATTTCCAAGGTTATCTAAGTTATATCCAAGTGTTGTTTGGTTGATTTCCAAGGGTTTTCTCAAGGTTATAAAAATTAGTTTTCTAATATTTTATAAGTGAGTTTTATAATGACTTAAACGGCCAAGTTATGGCGAAATGAATTTTGAAACACTTTTTGGAAAAACAAATAATGTAGTTGCTGATTAGATTAATAAATAAGGTTTACGGACACTTTCGGGCTTATTTGAGCTTTTAAAACCTTGGCGAAACATATAGAAACCTTAGGATATTAATTGGAAACTTTAGAGATGTCATAAACATTTTTATGAGATGTCAAGACTAACAAAAATGTAGGATTTCTAAAAATGATATATTTTAGAATATTAGTTAAGTGAACAATATGAGATCAGTGTTTAGGTCAAAGATAGTGCGTTTAGGAAATATGGATATATCAATTTATAGGGGACGGTATTAACGTCCCGAAACTAAAAACTTACCAAAAATAGAAAGTTACTAAAAATGGCAATTTTCTGATAAACATCAGAACTTAACGAAAAACTCTATAATTTTATTTAGTCATACTTTATTAAATAAACTAAAGCGCAAACACACATGGATGTCTTTTCTCTTGAAAGCGTATCGTACAAGTTTCGGTTATCTTTCGTTTTCCTAAGACGCGTCTTTTATTTATGTCGCCTGTAGGATCCTTCGGCTTTATTACTTCTCCGTTGATTATCGATTCACCACTTGCTTAAGGTGAGTTCATAGCCCCACGTTTTTACTGATTTACAAATGCTTTATACTTTGGGGTGAGAAACATTGTTTGCTTTTAAAATTGGACACAAGTTCTTAACGAGAGTTTTTTTACATGTATCTGTTTGCCAAATTGTGCATACAAACCACTATTGCCCGAACTATCATGAACCGTTATCAGCTATGACAATTGATTGGTAAGTGATCACGAAGAAATACTATAGATCTATTGGGACTAATTACCCCTATCTGGGTTGGTCTAAAATTAGCTGCGAACAAAGATATATATTTCATGTCGTTGTCGTTGTGGTGGGCTTTGTTTGGGACACAGTTAAGGCAGAATACTATGTGGATGGATAGATATGCCCAGTTGTTTATTAGCATCGGTTTCCATACCTTAGAGAACAGTAAATACATTTTATGTGATGTGTATCTGTTAAGTAGTCCGCCTACATGTTGAAATCTTGTGGTCCACTCTTGTATTAACTTAAACCTATGAATTCACCAACATTATGTTGACGTTTTAAACATGTTTTCTTAGGTGCTTAGCTTGGCTTGATTCTTGATGCTAAATGGAGTCTATGTACTATGCGACTTTGCTGATTTCAAGACTATCAATTTATTATAACTCGTTGTCATTATCAACTTTGTTTATGCTCCCTCTACCATTTAACTTTCATATGATCGTTGTAAAACTTAAATAATATTTTCGTTAATTGAAACGAGTACAACTTTTTTCAAATGTCCATGATTGAGTGATTTCGTCTTTATTGCTTTATGTTCGGATTGATTATACATCACGCTTTGGACACTATTCCGTACAGCCCCGTCTAGGGTGTGACATAGTCCAAAAATATGGATACCAAAAACACAGAGAAAACTTATGGAAGATTTCATCAGGGATTACCCATAAGTATTGAAGGAAATGTTACCAGCTTCAAAAGCCTTAAACTTTGGGATCCATTACCATCACCCAAGGTTAATGGATCAGTAACATAGCACGAGCGAGCAAGAACCAATGATCACAAACACAAGTTTGATGAAAGAAGAAACCAACACCAACACCAACTACCCCAATAACATGACAATAACAACTACCCAATAATCGTTGACAACAATAACTACCCATGATACGCAACAACTACACTACAAAATAACTGTAAAAAACAATAACAACCGTAACAATGTTTACCACCAACACAAAATAGAAGGCAGGAAACCTCAGGACTTATGGAAACTGAGATATAATAAACTCCTCCCTTGTAGGAAGTGACATTGCATCACCATAGGACCATGCACAGTCAGGTGTCAGAATTAGTAACCAAGTAAGGTCCATCAGACCGAAAACTATAGAAGCTACGAACTTCTGTTCCAAAATATCACTTTATCACTCAACTAAATCATGGGACAAGATTGCTGTAAAGTTGGGGGAATGTAACAACCCACAATTTTCATCACTATAATTTCCACTTATATTATATTAAATACTACTTTTTCACGAGAAATTTTTTGCTTTATTCCATTATGTAACATAGTTTACATTTCTAAAGTAAACGAGCTCACGCAACTACCTATACCATCTCTATCTACGTTTATATCAAGTAAACGATCTAATATGTCAAGCTTATATTCTAATATCCTCTATACCATGTACGTTATCTATTTAACGTAATTTTCACGATGTTATTACTAAATGAACATTATCCGTTAACATTTATATCAAAACCCTAATCTCATATATTATTTCCATTTAAAATAAATGTACAAACAAATAAGGCAAATGTACAAGTCTCCTTAGCACACATTTGAATATCAATTCTCCCCCAAATCCGTGTACAACATCTTTAAAGCACAAGGTATAAGTTCTTGAAGCACGAAATTCAAATAAGCTCATTTCCCTCCATTTTTGAAATCTAATTGTACCACTCTTCTAGCAAGGCTTACAAGCTCTCTTAGCAACAACATCTAAACACATTTAAACCCTAAAACCTAATCTACATTCGGATTAAACCATAAACCCTAATCTGAAACCCAATATCCTAAACTCTATACGAAACCCTAATCCTTAAACCTAAATCAACACTAAACTTTAATCCTAATCCTAGAC
Source organism: Tanacetum coccineum (assembly GCA_026074375.1). Classification (NCBI taxonomy): domain Eukaryota; kingdom Viridiplantae; phylum Streptophyta; class Magnoliopsida; order Asterales; family Asteraceae; genus Tanacetum; species Tanacetum coccineum. The sequence continues at coordinate 6,594 of BQNB010103530.1, read as the reverse complement.
ACTAATCATAAACACTAAACTAAACTCTAATTAACCCTAAACCCTAACCCTAGCTCGGTTAAACCCTAAACCTAAATCCTAACCTTAACCCGCAACCCTAATCAAACCCGTACACCTTAAACCCTTGTTCTAACCTAGTTTAAACCCACACCACACATTACAAGCACCTCTATAAGCTCCTTGTAAGCTACTTATCACATCCTTGTCACCCCTAGCCTCGTCATCACCTTGGGCACCAAGAAAAATGCCACCTCTTCTCCTTGCAAACCAAGTAAACCATCTTTGTCACTCCTTGCAGCCCGTGCCCTCACCATACCTTGCCACCTCTCTAGCTTAACATGGTCTCCAAGTTCTTGCACCATATATAAAGATGCATGCATGCGTGCCTTAAACTCATACAAATGAGCAACATACCCCCAAATGGTTACTAGCAGATCCTAAGGAAGCTAAGGAAGAAAGCACAAGCCTATTAGAAGCCAAGGTTAAGAAAAAAAATGAGCTCTTGATTCATAGCATAAGCTCACGGGTTCCATTTTGCTCCATTTGACCCATTTCATCATTTCGTGCACTTGTAAGCTTTCCCATCTTGTTCTATACACTCTTGTTATGTTATTAGATCCTTCATAATCTGGTTATAACCATTATACAATCAAAACTCATGTTAAACCATTTTAAAAACCAAAACCGTGACCTAACGGGTCTATTTTAAAGCCCTAAATCTTTCTAAATTATATGAGCAAGCTAGCAAAGTTTTGCTATACATCTTAATAAGCTGCGCCATCTTCATAATCCTATTAAATCAGCCCTTGAATCCTAAGCTATCCTAGTTAAAATTCGCAACCAAACTTGTCCCCTAAAAACCCTAAATCCTATTCGCAACTCATTTTCATGAGCCCTAATAAGCTATAAACCCTAAACAGACCCTTAAGCTATTCTAATAAGCTTGTATGTCACTTTTATAAACCCTAGAACTAATCCTAAAAGCCCTAAACCCATTGGGTTTCTTTTTAAACCCTAAACGAACCAAACTACCCATTTTGGTATTCTCGATCATAAGCCCATTTTCATAAGCCTAACTAACGTAAAAGTTACTTAATTTAGCTTATTCTTATAAACATGGCTGCAAAACTCTTCTTGAATTCTAAAAATAAGCAGCATGACTTTGGGACCTATTTTTGAATTCGTCCCCATGCAATGGTAAAATATTGCCATTTTTTGAAACTTTAAAATCCAGGGACTAATTCTGCAATTTCACCAAAGTATAAACCTCAGGGACCTATTTTGCCAATTTCCAAAGTTAAAGGTTAAGTTTATATAAGTATAAACTAAAAGGACTAACTTTGTAAAAGTATATAAACCAAGGGTATATATTGTCATTTTTGACATTCTTAAAAATATTAAATATAATATTTTTATATAAATTATAAAAATATATATAAATATTATAAAACTTGATTTTATTAAAACCCGACACATTTATCGTTATTAATCATCGATCGACGCATTATAAAACAATTATGTTATAAATATAACGTAATTTATCATCGACTAGCTTTTGAAGAAACTTAAAATCTTATCGTATCACGTTACTAGGGAATTTCACGTGAGGGGTTTCATTTGAGTATACATTTTGATGAGTTTGCTAGATTTACGATTTAAAGTGTCCTAGTTCCTCAAACGTTTACTGTATGACCTCTGAATTATGATAGCCTGAACAGTGATACAATATTTCCATAAATTAATAAATCAAAGTAATATGTATGATTAAACATCATGAAGTTTTGAAAACATAAACAATCACACTAATACTTGACATATTACCCTCAAGTTACGTGACGAGGCCGTTACTTTCATTTCATATACTTTTGCCATCAATCAGATTTCCCTGTTAAGGTGAGTTCGTAGCCTTGCTTTTAAATCTTTTGAATACTTTATAAACCCGCCGAGGGGATACATGCCTTTAAACCCATGATGCAAGTTTTTTCCAACTGTATGCTATCCAGATATATTATTGCCTAAGTACCTTCCAGTGCCACTCTTCCCAATCATGAAACTATATTATTTACTTGCGAGTAAACGCAAATATTGTGGATAGATCTATTGGGGGTGACGACTCCCGTTGGTATACCCGTTCATGGGGTAACCAAACGCACTATATTTGACTTAATAGGTAACCTTGGCAAGTTACCTTTCCATAGGGACATTTGTTCCTCAACCAATGTCACTACGGTGATTTCCATGTTAACGTATTGATGTCATGAGCTTAGGGCAATAATACTGTTTTCTATGATAATTGTACTCATTGCAATTATTACTATCTATGGGTGTATAACAACATAACCCACTGTCTATGATGACTTGTATTCAACTATTTATCATAAACCTATGAATTTCACTCAACCATTGTGTTGACCTTTTTAGCATGTTTATCTTAGGTAATTGAGCAACTTATGGCATGAAGTGGCACAAACTTGAAGATGGCTAAATTGTTATCATTCAAACTTTATGTTTCTAGATTTTGGGACTTCTTTTGTAACAACTCATAAATGAATAAATAACATAACTAAATTTTCTCAAAAGGTCACCTTTATGAGTCCATTTTCTATGAAGATGTCCTGTTGTACCAATGAAGTCATACCCCAGATTAGCTTCTGCTGCTATATTTGTCAAAATGGAGGTGTTACAGTGTAATACTTCTTCACCTGATGATGGAAGTATTCTTCTCTTGCACTTGAGGAATTGAGTTTAGATCACTTGGAAACAAAGCTTTATGATTAGATAATCAAAGGATTTTAATAAGAATGTAGGCATTTTAGAACAGAACAATAGTGCAAAAGGTGAGAAAATAGTAGGGAATAGTCCAGTATTTATAGGACAAACTAGAGGAGCGTCAGTCTATGGGCGGTCCCCTTAAATAGGTGGGCGGTCCCCTTAAAATTAAGGGGGCCGCCCTAGACTGGGCGCTCCCCATTTTGTCCTTTTGTGTAGGGAGAATTTTCTGGAACTTTCTAGCCGTTTTAGGTCCGAAAATTTGAATTTCAAAATGTTTATTTTGAATAAAACATTTCTTTTAATTGTAGAAAATGTTTTGTAATGTTTATAAAAATGTTTACAACATTTTATAAAATGTGAGGTTGAAAATAAAAAATTTCCTTTGACATAAAATGCATACGCCCTTATTTTATTCATACCTTTTAAGTGATATAATTTTATTAAATGAAAATTTAAATCTAATTACTTGTATACGTTTAATTTTACATTGAACTTTTTATATTTTGTGATTACAAAACGTAAAGAGTGAAAAACTATAAAAATAGTTTTAGGCATTATTTTCTATCAACATTCTCCCCTGTTTTTTGATGATTACAAAATTTTAAACTCATTAAATGTAAATCTAATTTTTTAAACAAGTATTTATGTGTTTTATATATTTCTCCCCCTTTTTGTAGAAATCAAAAGGCATCGTCAAGAATTGCTAGTAAAATCGACAGAATAAATGCTCCCCCTTGATGTGTGCTCCCCTCATTCGAGGCACCAATGGAAAGGGGGGGGGGTGGGGGGGGGGGGAGGAAGGGGAAAGGGGGAAAGGGGGGGAGGGGAAAAAAAGGGAAGGGAGGATCGAGCTAATGGTTTCTGGCAACAAAAAACCGTTAGAACATTAAAAATATTTCTAAACATGTAGCCAAAAGGAAGAAAAAATGACAATGTGCAAGAAAATCAAAGCAAAAGATACTTCATTCAGTTAGGACAATGTTGAAACTTTCACACAAGCATAACAGCAAAGAAAAACAAATATGCTTTAAAAGCATATTAATACATAAAAAAAATCCTAGATAGCCATAGAAGGATTTTTGACTTGCTTGCGACACAAAAGGGTTTGACGATTATTTGAAGGCATATTATGAGATTAGTTGGTCGGAGAGTTTGGAGCGGAGGCGGTTGTGGAAGGGTAATCTCTTTGAACTCTAGGTGGTGGATGAGGTCGAGTGAGGAGGAATTCAATCCAATTGATATCCTCACTTAAAGCAAGGAATTGTTTTTGGGTGAAGATGCAACAAAGGCAATACTCAACATTGGTTTCAACTTGGTTAATGTTGAGGGTGTGTGGTAGGTTTGGAGAGTAAGGTGATGAGGGAATGTTGTTTTATTGTTGTGAGAGATGCATGGCTAAGAGATTTGATAGGTCTTGTAGTTGATTAATGTCATCAACTAGGCTTTCTCTACTTAGAGATAAAGGTGGTGTATGTTGAGTTTGGTTGTCACTTTGAGGTGGAGCATAAGTGTGAGTAACATGTAAATTGATAGTTGAGATGGGAAATAGAGGATGTAAGATAACTTGTGGTGATGTGGGAGTGTCCCTTAATGTAAGGAATTTGATGAAGCATGATTGGGTGATTGTTTTCTGAGATGGTTCATTATAGGAGTGAGTGTTTATTTGGCATGGTTGGTAGGTGAACTTACATTAAGCTCATTGGATGTGTTACAAGGGTTTAGTTTCTTCCTCCAAATGGGTTTCACACTCATTTTGGCTACCCTTGATGGTTTGGATGTAGGTTTGTTAGGAGATGTCATTGGTCAGGATGATTGTGATGATGATGGTTGAGGATGTATTTATAGTGGAGGAAAGGTTTAAATTAGGAAGAATGAACATTTAAAGGATCAAATCCAAGAAATATTTATGAATTTAGGGAAACAGTAGCTAAGTCTAGGGGGTATTTGGTCAAAAAGGGATGAAAAAACTGTTTTACTCATCCCTTAATTAGGGGTCGGTCCCCTTAAAGATAAGGGGACCGACCTTTGTGAATTAAGGGGGCCGCCTACTGCTATTTCCTAGGTTTCCCAAAAATTGATTTTTCTCAAAATTTTGTATGGGGTTTTCTGTTTTGGTGCTTAATTTGCAGCAAGTCCATCATTTTATGGCAATTAAGATTTCTTAGCATATAACAATTAAGCATTCAACATTCTATATATATATGACAAGTTGTAGGATAAATTAGTTCACATAATTTTGATATATAATCATATGTGAATTGAAGACCAAAAGTATGAAGAGCATATAAAATAGTAACTAGATATAATGCACAAAGATTTTTTCTTGAAAAGAGGGTTAAGTTAAAAAAAATAAACCAAACTTTTGTGCAAATACTAGTGTGTGCCTAAGTGCGACAAATGTGGAGTAGCGATTATTTCGACACTAAGACATGTAAAACCTAAGAAATAAACCAAATGCGCCTTGATTTAATTTTGCCACCAAGATAGTCGAAAAATATTTATAAATTATATACTTTTTGACAACAGTAAGAGAACATTATGCATATGTGAAAAATGTTTTTAGCATATCTCAAAAATATATGAAAATTGATTTTCATGTACTCCTAGTTGTGAGAAAGACTTTTTAGAATAATAGATTGGGACTATTGTATAATTAGATATGCATTTAGATAGAAGAATTTCATTTAAATAGAAGAATTAGTAGAAGTTTGTTTATAAACTTTTCTCAATCTTGTGTTTTTGTGTAAAATAAAAACCTAGACATAGAGAGAAAAAAAATTTGTCAGTGGGTGGTCCCCTTAAAATTAAAGGGGGCGCCCTTTATGATTTAAGGGGGCCACCCCCTGTTTGAAAAAAAAATTCCTAGAATTTTTGTCAAATAAATCTTTGATGATTATCATTTCTTTATTATGTTAAAAGCTTAATCAATTTGTTCCATCATTTCTAGACCTAGATGTAATTAGTTAAAAGGCTCACGTTTAAGTGGTTTAGTTAGGATATCGGCTATGTTGTCTTCCAATGAGACCTTTTCTATAAAGATATTACCTTTTTGAATATTATCGCAAAGAAAGTGACAGCGAATCTCAATGTGTTTTGTTTGTGAGTGTTGAACAAGATTCTTACTTAAGTCTATAGCCGCTTTGTTATCACACATTATTAAAATGTCGTCTAACCTAACGCCATAGTCTATGAGAGCTTGTTTCATCCATAGGGCTTGTTGACATGCCTTTTTGGCGCTTACATATTTTGCTTCGGTTGTGGAGATGGCAAGAGCGGTTTGCTTCTTCGAAAACCAAGATGTTAGACAACATCCCATAAACATGCAAACACCACTAGTGCTCTTGCGATCTACGTAATCTCCCGCATGATCCGAATTCGCATACACTATTGTTTCTATGCCGGATCCCTTAAGATACCATAATCCTAAATGCGTAGTACCTTTAATGTATCGGAAGATACGTTTAACTGCTTTTAGGTGAGAGGTTTTGGGATCCTTTAGAAAGCGTGTATGACTCGCTGAAACTCGCTCCTTAAAACTTATCTATATATGATATAAATACAACAAGGATCAGAATTTACGAGACCAATAAAAACCGGAAGCAGTATAGAGTATCCCCGGGTCGTTATGTCCCAACGAGGCTGGAATGGAAAATCGAGAGACGATTGATGATTGGTGTTTGAATATGACAAGGAATGATTGGGCACTAACACTGAATAGGCAAATGCACATAAAAATAAACAAAGAACATTGGCTGGAACAAGAATAAAAGCTAGGAATGGCAAAAACACTTAAAACTTTTACACTAAGACACAAATAAGCTC